>PHNY01257247.1:13689-25775 GCA_003724115.2 Anethum foeniculum
AACATCCCGGGTTTGCATTGGAGCCTAGAAATGTGAGGCTTGGACTGTGCACCGATGGTTTCAACCCATTTGGCCACTCATCTGTTCCATATTCATGTTGGTATGTGATTGTTACTCCGTATAATTTGCCTCCTTGGATGTGTATGAAACAACCATACTTGTTTCTTTCACTCATGATTCCTGGTCCTAAGAGTCCCGGAAAGAACTTAGATTTTGACTTGAGACCTCTTATAGACGAGTTGAAGGTACTGTGGCAAAATACCTTTTTAGTAAGTGACTTATCGGTTGCTCCGTATTATTTGTCTGCTTACATGTTCTTAATTGTTTAGTAAGTAACTATTCGTTTCTCTGTATTATTGTATAACGTACCCTATATTGTCTGCCTACATGTTCATGATTGTTTATTAAGTAACTGTCCGTTGCTCCGTATTATTTATCTTCTTACATGTTCTTAATTGTTTAGTAAGTAACTATTCGTTGCTCTGTATCGTTGTGTAACGTATATTATATTGTTTGACTCATCTGCTCGAATATTTGTTTTGTTATCGTAAGTATGGAATTGAATCGATTTGTGATTAATAAGATAAGAATTATTTTCAGAATCCCTCAGTTTTAGTTGCGTATCGAATCATAGAATCTGGTCACTGGATAGTGTGGCATATAGAACTGGTTTACGCACGTTTTGTTGACTTTGTGGTAACGAGGCACGTAAACTAGCCCCCATCGAATTATCGAACTATATAGCCGTGTCGCTGGCATAGTACGACCGTAATTTAGAACCATGGGATTTTGAAAAAAAAGAATTTGATTTTAAGATGTATTAATTGATTAAGAATATCGAATATGTGAATTATAGAATATGTTGTGTGTATCGTGTGCATCTTGTCTTATTTGTTATCGAATATATGTATGATTCTGTGTGATCCGTTTTTGTGTTATATGTCTAAACTGTGGTTTTGAGAAAGATAAAATATTATTTTGAGCCGTTGTACGGTAGTTGCTTGCTGAGCTTCGCCGCTCATTCTTTTAATATTTCAGGTTGTGGATAAGATTCAAATTGGATAACATTGGAGTTTGAGGACCTTAAATTTGGATTTGTTTGACTTTTGGACTTCCGTTAGCTGCGCTTTTGTAATAGTCACCTTTGTAATAGATTTCTTGATTAATAATTGTATTGTATTTAAGTTTTGATTTAGAATTAATAGTCCGAAAAGTCGGGCTGTTACAGTATATTTTATTAAAGTATATTTTAAAATAAAAAACTTTGTGACAAATTATTAACCAAATTATGACTGATCATAGACTATATTAATAACAATTTATAATAATTGACTTATTCTTTTCAATTAGTTCAAAGTTGCAACTAATTAAAAATATAAAAATGTTGCCTCATTTTGGACGATTATAAAAAGGTATTTTGTTCATATATTACGATACTGCAATCTCGTGGAAATCTACAAAATAAACTATGCTACGACTTGATCAAAGCACGCAAAATTAATAGCAATACATGAAGCAAGTATGGAATGTGACCAATTCGTCATGCAACATATCAGACAATTATGTGAATTATTAAATATCACGAAAAATTCTACATTTATGTTTGAAAATAATTCAGTTTGCATTAAATAGCTAAAAGAATAATATATTAAAGGAGATCAACCAACACATACTGCCAAAATTCTTCTACTTACAAAGACACTACTTGTTGAAATTGTGAGTACAGGTATGTCTATACCTATGTGCTTGCAATATAATGTAAGAGAAAGTAAAACTCTTGTATAGATATTGAAAAGCTTAATGTTTATATTACAAGATAAGCTCTTATAAAGAGCCAAACCGTGTATTGGTTTCATAGTACAATAAGTAAAAATCTGAAAACTTCCCAACTACTTTACTGTTGAGGAACTATTGACTTTGATAGTGGGAAACTAGTGATTTTGTTGTTTATATAATGCTACTAGTAATTGTAACTATAGAACTATATTTAACACCCTCCCTCAAACTTGAGATGGTTGAAACCAGCTTGAGTTTGTAAATAAAATCATCAAAAATGGTAAGAGGATGAGCTTCCAAACCGAGACAAGATGTAGATGAATCGTACTTGTTTGAATTTATTGGCTGATGAATTAACAATCGATCTCTATTAGTGATGGTTGGAAACACAAGCTAATATATATGTATATTGACTGTGATGTGTATGTGTGCTATGTTGTGATACATTGAAATCACGAGCGAATACATGTATATCACAGTAATATGTATATATGAAAGGATATAGGTGGACATATATGTATATAATTGCGATGTTTATATATATGTGTGCTATGTTGTGATACGTTGAAATCACGAGCTATATTTATGTATATCACAATAATATGTATATATGAAAGGATATAAGTGGACATATATGTATATAACTGCGATGTGTATATATATGTGTGCTATGTTGTGATACGTTGAAATCACGAGCTATATATATGTATATCACAATAATATGTATATGTGTGTCTCATGTGGGTAATTTAGAGATTGATTGTAAAATTCTTCTTCTCCATTGTGTACATAGCTTGAGATAAAAAGAAATTTTTTTTATTTTGGGAACATGGCTGAAAATGTAACTCTTGTCATAATTTCGGGGACTGTTATGTAGAAATCAAACAGTTCAGGGCTGAAGTGCCAGTGGACAAAAGATGGAGGCCCAACTTATAAAATCTGGTAACATTTGAGTATCAAACATAACTTGTAAGCCATAGTATTTAATAGGCTGCTTTTGGTGATGGCCCAAATAAAAGAGAATAAAGAACATAACAGATTTAGCCCAAGGTTATATGTTTATGTGCTTCAGTATATCCGATTGGTGATGTAATAAAACATATATTGGGCTCGCATTTTACGGGGAGAGAGACACACACAGTGAATCAACTCGGTGCATCGAATCAGCTCCAGATGGGTTGGTGACTCGGGATGATAGATAGGTGCAGAGCAATGGTTTAGATGGGTGACTCGTGGTTATTTAGATGTAAGCTTCAGTGAATTATTTGAGAATGAACGAGTTGAGTAACTCGCTGTTTTGACTCATCACTCAGTTGGCGAGTTACAGATGAAAGGATGAAGTTTGGAGATTTTGCGTGTTTGTGTTTGGTCTGGATATGTAACTGCTAATGAGTGTAACACGGAAAGTTCTTGTGTAACTTACTGGGTTTACTCAAACTGTTTGTGTAAATGTCTCAAAAAGGCAACAGAAAAGATGAATAGCAGCGGAGATAGAAAAAGATCAGGAGCTTAAAGCTCTGATACCATGTTGAAATTATGAGTACATGTATATCTATACATATGTGCATGCAATATAATGTAAGAGAAAGTAAAACTCTTATATTGATATTGAAAAGCTTAATGTTTATATTACAAGATAAGCTCTTATAAAGAGCCAAATCGTGTATTGATTTCATAGTACAATAAGTAAAAATCTGAAAACTTCCCAACTACTTTACTGTTGATGAACTATTGACTTTGATAGTAGGAAACTAGTGATTTTGCTGTTTATATAATGTTACTAGTAATTGTAACTATAGAACTATATTTAACACTGCTCACCTCAATGAATGTTTTAAATGTTCGACATAATATTGACATGCAGAAATTAAGAAATTTGATATATCAGAATATTAATATATAAGACATTTTATTCATTATACTCTTTTTTATTCATCAAGTTTTTTCTATCCTGACTAAGCCTTTTCTTGCAAGATTGACAAATATTGACAATTAAAGGATAGTATTATAGTATCGAGTCGGTTCATGTTAGTTCAACGGAAGAAGGTTATGCAAGCTTGTAAATAAGATTTTGCCAACACGGCAAGACTTCTCCTAGACTTGTCAGCTCATTTGTAAACATACAACAGAGAAACTAGAAAGTAATAATACGAGTCTTGTTTTATTATCTTATATCTTACGGCCTTCTTTTGGTTCGTATAGTTAAGTTGTGAGTATAAATTTATAACAATTTCCTCTTTTAAACAACATAACCCAATTTTCAATCAAGTTAGGCATACAACAATCGGCATATAACTTACATATGTAATATTTTTTTAATTTAAAATGTTCTTTAATTTAATCAATTTAATATTAAGAAGTATCATATAATAAAGTATTTAATATAGTGTCTCAATTTAAAAATATTTTTAAACATGTTTTCTGACAGAGGTTTTAAAAAATTGACTTAAAGAAAAATATCTTAAATTTATATGTGAAATACGGGAAGAAACTTTTTAAGAGGTATTACAAAAACAACCAACAAAATTTTAATATTACTCTGGTATATACCCGACCATGAGTGAAATTTAAGAATAAAAAACTTTAAAATAGTAGCATAATAACACATCACCTCAAAAATCACACGGTCCAAGCTCACTTGGTCACACCGTCAATTTTACAACTTTATCCCACTAAAATGGACCAACGGGGAACCTCACCTTTCTCTTAACATCTGTAAACATTCAAGACCAATATATAGACACTGACACCCTAATGCAAATCTCTACACATTCAAACATGAACCTACAAGGAGTTAGCTCGGAACAATCATACAGAGGAGTCCGAAAGCGAAAATGGGGAAAATGGGTGTCCGAAATTCGAGAGCCTGGGAAAAAAAGCAGAATATGGCTAGGAAGCTATGAGGAGCCTGAAATGGCAGCAGCTGCTTATGACGTAGCTGCATTACACTTGAAAGGCTCCGGTGCGCATCTTAATTTTCCGGAACTGGTTCATACTTTTCCCAAGCCAGCAAGTTCGAACCATGCGGATGTGCAAATGGCAGCTCAAGAAGCTGCAATGAAGTTCAGAAAACCTGATAGTTCAGGTCCTGTTACGATGCAATTATCTTCCAGTGAGATTGAAGCTATAAATAAGTCTACATTGGACTCGCCAAAGATGTGGATGGAAATGGCGGGGTCGGTATTTTTGGATGATAGTCAAGATGATGAGCATTTAGCAGCAGAAGTGCAGTATAGTTCTCTTTGGAAGTTCTAATTCATAATTTTGTAGACACGCACTTACGGCCTGTTTGGCCGAAACTTATAAGTTGACTTAGGACTTATAAGTCTGTAACAGTTTATCGACGAGTGTTTGTCGACTTAATTTATAAGCTGAATTTACAAATTATAAGCTAATAAGTTTAATGTTAGTGGCGACGAATTTTTTCTCAACTTATTTTGATTTTTCATTTATTATTAACTTTAATTTTAAAATATATATTTTAAAATGTTAATCTAATTAAAATCTCACAAATCAAGATAGTTATATTCAAAAAGTATTTATTTTAATTCATTTAATTAAAAAATTATAACATATAAATAAAATTATCCAAACACTTATATAACTTATAAGTATTTATCTACTTAACATTATCACTTGTAAGTCACTTATTCATTTTAAGTCATAAGTTACTTATTTTAAGATTTTCCAAACGGGCACAGAGTATGAGCTTATTTTTATATTTTTATATCTAATATAATAATATAACTACTTTATAAGCTGCTTGAAAATCCTGAAAGTATTGATGATAAAAGTATTAATTCCAAAGTATTTTAGAATTACAGAATTGACATGTAATTGTGAATGGGTAATTGATACAGTTAAAAGGTGTACAACGACATTTTCCAGAAAATTGGTTCGGTGAACGGTGATAGTCTATTTTATTGACCAAACAGCACCATCAGATCATGTCATGTAGGTCTCTATATCATCAGGTCATCGTTTGACTCAGCATGTTGTAGTTGATAGGGAAATAATTGACATGCATGGCTATTTTATTATTGAGGGAACTATTTCACCAATGGGTGGCTTAATAATTACTCCATGTGTTTCATAATACGAGTCTCTTTTGAAAGAAATTTTTTTCTCATAATACATGTTCATTTTTTCTTTCCAATGCAAAGTTGATTTTTCCTTTCTAATGCAAATATAATGACATTATTCCAAAATTAGCCTTCTTGAAAGTTGTATAACATTTAATGAGAGTTGAGTAAGAGTCTACATTCATTAATTTATGAGGGGTATAAGTGGAAAAACATTTTCAAATTAATAATTTCTTAATATGCGTAATTTTTCCAAAAGAGACTTGTATTGTGGGACGGAGGGAGTAATAACAATATTTTTTTTAGAAGTTTAATAACAATATTATTAAGAGCGTGTTTTGTGCTTTTGTTTGAAACTGATATTGTTTTCCTTAATAAAAACTTTCACTTTGAATCAAAGATCTTCTTAATTAATACACGCAGCATTTTTTTCAATTTGCCATGTTGCATGTTGACGGAGGAATCTTTTTTTTTTTTTTGAAATAAAAGATTTCATAACATTAGAAAGAAGCATCATACAAGATAGTCTCCAACAAACAAGGAGAAGACAAGAAAATGCTTTGACAATCTAGCAAACAAGGAATTTTAGCCATAACATGGCTACTTTGTTTGCTTGCCATTTAGCAAACTTAATCGAAAAACCTGCATTGTTATGAAGCAAAGCACGACAATCTTCTATAAGAGTACCAACTTCTTCTAGCAGATTAACATGGGGGCCTCGCAGAGCTTGAACAGCCATTAGAGAATCAGACTCCACCTCGACAAACTGATACGGGAGAGAGGTCAGCCAGAGTAAACCCTCTCTTATAGCAGCAACTTCAGCCTCAAACACTGTATTGACCATACCTATCTTCAAAACCTTTCCAGAGATGAAAGCTCCTTTACAGTCATGAATGACCAGACCAACCGAGAAAGGTTCTTCACCTAGTTTGATTCCTGCGCCAGTATTGAGTTTGAAGGTACCTTCTTTCGGAGGAGACCACTTATAGATTGGATACTTGCATACCCTGTGAACTAGAAGGGAGGACCGTTGCTTTGCTCGCCTTAGCCAGCTTCCAATCATTAAAATAATTTGCACTCCACCCCATTGTTATCCTACTATTGACTGTTCTGTTCTCCCAGGCCTTTTTATTTCAAAAAAACCATATACCCCATAGGACTCTAGCAATCAGAACTAAATCATTGTGGCTTGCAGAATTAAGTTGATGAAGTAGCCAACCGGGTGCTGACTCCACCTCTCACAAATCAAACACTCTTCCTACATATTGCCAGCAGTTAGAAGCAAAGGGACAGCCGAAGAAAACATGAAGCAAGTGTTCAACATCAGTCTCGCGCATAGGACAAATGATTGGAACAGAGACACCTCGCCCTCTCAATTTATTCCTAACAGGGATATTATCTCGACAAAATCGCCACAGGAAGGTCTTTGTCTTTTGAGGAATATCTAGTCTCCAAAGATTACTCCAACCTCCGCTTTGGGACACACCTGCATTACTCAAAAGATTATTGTTACACCAATGTTGGTACCCCATCTTCACACTGTACTAACCTGTTGGAGTACTGGGCCAAGCAATTCGATCCCTAGTGGAAAATTGAGAAAGACGAGTTGCAAGAATCATGTGAGCATTTGCCTCTGAGAAAAAATCATTTACTTTTACTACATCCCACTCCCTGCTATCTGCCATCATATAACTCGAGACAGAGACATTTGAAACTCCGTAATCAATCGTTTGATCAACACAGAAACTGTGACAACCCAGGTCAAATCCCGAGCCTTTTTTGAAAACCAGGTCAAGTCCCGATTCCGAGTCCGAAATAAGCCAAAGTCTACTGTCCCAAATGCAGCCAACTTGGGTAAACAACAAGCCCACCACAGGCCCCCAAAAGATAATGATTTGTTGGTGCACATAGTAGTAGTACTTTACCTTATAAACTGAACAGAATTCCCAATTCTTATCGATGTGGGACTTGGGGTGTTACAAACTCCCCCACTTAAACTCTTGACGTCCTCGTCAAGCCTGAACAGACTGCCCATAGGTCCAAGATCGTTGCCTCTCTAGCCATTGTGGGATAATACTGGTTGGCTTCGTGTCCCCACCTCCGGACCTCTTGTCATTGTGGGATAATACCACCAGCCTTCGTGTCCCCACCTCCGGCAACTTGACGCATCAAGCTTTCGAGAGTCGGCTCTGATACCATAAGTGACAACCCGGGTCAAATCCCGAGCCTTTTTCTAAAACCGGGTCAAGTCCCGATTCCGAGTCCGAAATAAGCCAAAGCCTACTAGCCCAAATGCAGCCAACTTGGGTAAACAACAAGTCCACCACAGACCCCCAAAAAATCATGATTTGTTGGTGCACATAGTAGTAGTACTTTACCTTATAAACTGAACAGAATTTCCAATTCTTATCGATGTGGGACTGGGGTGTTACAGAAACCTTCTTTATTCTTCAACCAAGGATCCTTAACAGCATTAATGTTATTACCATCGCCTACAACCCACCTAAAACCACTGAGGAGAGAATCTTTAGCAGTTACTAATCCCGCCCAAAATGAAGCTAGCACCTAATTGCATAGAAGCCTGTAAGAGATGAGAATTAGGAAAATATCGAGCTTTAAAGATACGAGAGACCAACAGATGAGGTTCTTGAATAAATTTCCAGCATTGTTTACCAACCAACGCAATGTTAAAACCATAAAGACTACGAAAACCCAAATCTCCTTTATGCTTAGCAATACTCATATCACTACATCCCAACCAATTGATTCCTTTGTTTCGATCATTGCTCGAATTCCACCAGAATCTGTTCATAATCTTTTCCATCTCTTGACAGAGAAACTTAGGGATTAAAAAATAGGACATGCAGTACGACGGAATAGATTGAGCACCATTTTTTATTAAGACAGTCTTTCCTGCTTGGGAAATATGTTTAGCCCTCCAACCTTGAACTCGCTTCCATATCTTATCTTTGACAAAACCAAATACCATCTTTTTAGACCTCCCAACCAGAGACGGTAAACCAAGATATATACTATCCTGTAGACTATTAGTCACCCCCAGAATGCTAGAAGTCTCGTCCCTGCAATGCTGTTTAACATTCACACTAAAGTGAATACCAGATTTCTGAAAATTCACAGATTGGCCCAACATTCTCGCATAATTATTTAATAAATCTTGAACATACTCAGCTTCCTCTCGATTGACACGGAAGAAGAGGAAACTATCGTTGGTAAATAATAAGTGGGTAACAATAGGAGCTCCTGGACAAATACTCGAACCATGGATTCTTCCTTCATTAGCTGCAGAGATCAATCTTTCAGATAGGCCTTCAACACAAAATAGGAATAAATAAGGGGAAAATGGGTCTCCTTGCCGAAGTCCCCTTATTGGCTTAACAGGCCCAACCGAGGAACCATTAAAATTAAACTCTATATGAGACTGTGGTAATGCACAACATTATCCAATTTATCCATTTTTGATTGAAGCCCATACCTTTCATTCGCCCTTTTAGATAACTCCAATCCACTTTGTCGTAAGCTTTACTAATGTCAAGTTTAAGAGCAACTTCGCCTTCCTCTCTAGCTTTCTTCCGTTGCATGTAATGGATTATTTCGAAAGCAACTAAGACATTATCAATAATGCTTCTTCCTGGTACGAAAGCCGATTAATTCTCAAATATTAGAGAAGGGAGAACTGATTTCAAACGATTGGCTAACACCTTTGCCAGAATTTTGTACAAAACATTGCGTAGAGCAATTGGACGAAGATCTCTCATGCAATTTGCATTCTCCTTCTTGGGAATAAGGACGACGTTCGTATCATTTAGATTTGCTAGGAATGAACACGAAGTAAGGCACTCTTTACAACAATTGAAGACTTCACGCCCAAGAATTGGCCAAAATTGTTGAAAGAACGTGGGGTTCAGACCATCAGGTCCAGCTGTTTTCTCTGGATGCATTTGCTTAGCTGCTATAGTAAACTCCTTATACGTTAACTCTGCTGTAAGCTCTTCGTTCTGCTGAGCAGTAACACACCTCACCCCCTCAGCCTCTGAGTTTGAATTGCAGCCACGATGATTAGAAAAGACTTCAACGAAATAGTTTTTAACCACCTGACATATATCCCCATGCTCATCAACTTGAAGACCCTGGTCATTTATTAAATAAGCTATATGATTTTTCTTCCTCCGGGTAGAAGCAGAAGCATGAAAAAAAATTGTATTTGCATCACCCTCTGCAAGCCAGAAATTCTTAGCTCTTTGTTTCCAATACGTTTCCTCATGCAAGATAAGCATATTAAACTTTTCTTTCTCTACAAAGTACTGCTCCACACCATTCATATCAGTTCGATCAACCAGATTAGCTATTATATGTTTTTGTCTCTTTACTTTATCACGAAATTTATGAAAAAAGTTTCAACCCCACCTCGCCATGAAGCCAGAAACTGAACTCAGCTTGGATTAATGTTTATAGCAGGCAGCTCAGACCAAAAATTAATAACGTCTTTACGAAAATCAGGATCCCTCAGCCAAGTATTTTCGAACCTAAACACTTTCTTCTAAAAAGAGACATTCAGCAAGTCTTGGAAGATTGGATCATGATCAGAAACAGCAGCTGGAAACACAGTCAACTTAGAAAGAGGAAATAGATTCATCCAACCCTGAGTAGCAAAACACCTGTCCTATTTTTCCTTAAACCACTCCGGTTTCCCCCGACTCTTCTCCCACGTAAATTTACCCCCACAAAGTTTAATCTCAGTAAGCAGGCAATCATCAATTACCTTTCTAAAACCTTCCAATAAATTATTAGGGTGAGGAACTCTACCCCATTTATCTTTATCAAACATGAGGTCATTGAAGTCGCCTAAGATGCACCCAGGAAGGCACCCAGGAAGGTTAGAAATATTAGCCAAAGTACGAATTAAGTTCCACGAACTCTGTCTCCTGGTACGCTCCGGCATACCATAAAAGCATTCTTGTAATATAGGAATGAAAATTATAAAATAACCTTTCATTCTTACCAAAATACTAGGATTTTTGGTGATGACTTGTGGGCGGTTTGGTTCCGCCGCTAATTATAGGTTTTGTTCATTCTAAATTCAGGTTGAGTATTTTTATAGGAAAATAATAGATTTATAAAATTACATATATAATTTTGCACAAAATAATGTAATAGATCGATATTGATTAGAATGAGTCATGTATTCACAGCATCAATTAAAGTCTTTCACCAATTGCCACATAATTTTATAATTTTTTTAACTAATTTTGTGTATGTAGCATTACTTATTTTTTTAAATATGATACACATACCTTAAACTCACTATGGAAGAGATTTCATATAGGTGAGGTGGGTTTAGTGAGAAAAGGTATTAAATTAAATTTTATTATTTTATTATTTTATTTTTATGTATAAAATTAAATATAATCTCAAAACACATATCTCAAAAATGATGTCCTTTAATCTTAAATAAGATATGTTTATTTTTATTTAACACTAATTAGTAATATTTTATCTTTTTTTAAAAAATAATTTAATATTTAATTGTTTAAACTATAATTTGTCAGTCATTTATACTTGTGAATTTTATAACAACTTAAATTCAATATATACTACATATCATACTTACAAACAATATAATAACGAAAAATGAGTTATTAATTTTATTAAAAATAAATATTAAATAATGATTGTTATTAAATAATTATAAATATTACTAAAAATGAAAAGAGTATTTAAAAAATAAATTATACATATAAAAATTTGATTAAATTTGTAACTCAAAAATATTTAAATTAAACTGACCCAAAAACACATTATATAAACAATGATTTTATTCCTTAACCTCGGAAATCTGATTCTCAGCTTATATGGTCTCGTAAACCAAACAACCAAAAAGCTCTCCCTTCTTCTCAAATTATTTTTAAAACAAAATACATGAATACTACTCGTACAAATTTACTTATATTATATATACACACAAGATTCTATATTATTATTATAAAAGTTATCAATTACTCATATGACATATTAGTATTTGAAAAAAATTTGTAATATTTATTGGGGTCTATAGTATTTCTCTTCTTTTTTTATTGTTTGCATCTATTTATACTATATTATAATAGACGAAACATTAAAAGTTTGGTCGGTACCTGTTTTTTGGTACAAAGTGATTTTACCTAATTACCCTTACTAATATATTTTTATAAAAGGTAATATTCATAAAAA
>PHNY01257290.1:0-15806 GCA_003724115.2 Anethum foeniculum
TATATATATATATATATATATATATATATATATATATATATATATATATGCTAGAGATTAAATAAAAACAACCCTTAAAATGAAAACTAGAAACTAATTCAAACCCTTACATTCTTTGAATCTAATTGGCCCTCCTATAGGCACCATACAGAATTAAAATACACCATGCCACACAAGATCCCATAGAATCTCCTCCGTTTATAATTAGATTTTTTTTGTCAATCGGTGAGCCTTTTTTGAAATCTGACTTCACTTTATTTTTCTACATATCCCAACGATCAATTTGCATACTATATGTGCTATACTTCGACGCGATTTTTAAAAAAAATATATTAGTTTTTTAGTTTTTATTATAAGTGAGTTTCTAATGGAGTAACACCATATATATATATATATATATATATATATATATATATATATGAAGTCGGATCGAATCGTATCAAATTCATATCCTATACTTATCCGATAGGATTTTTTCGGATTGAATTTATTTTTTAGTAATTCATATCTGATCCATTGATAAACCTACTTACGATAGACTATAATGAGGCTAGACATGTACCCAAATATGAGTCACATCATAGCTCAGTGGACACTAAGAGCATGTACAATGCAAGCCTGAGTTGGCCAAGCTGTACAAAAGTGGGCAGCACGCTTTTTGTTTACACCACTGGAGGAATATGAATAAGTTGGTCAGGCCCGTGAAGGTGGGTTGGCCAACTCTTCAGCTTTTGTATTACTTTTTCATTTTATATTGTATCATTTATATGCTCTGTTGCTGCAAGGTTGATAGTTGGAGCTATTGAAAGTTGGACTTGGGCTTTGCATTGGAGTTAGCTGGCCACCTTTTTAAGAGGGCCCTATTTAGGTGATGTGGCCTGCAAAAAAAACTTGGTGCTAGTGGACTTGGGCTCGTCCACTGGACTTGCTATAACATGGGTTTTTAATTTCCCATAATAGCTTAGCAGCTCATGGAAAAGGACCGACCTAGCAATTGACAAGTGGCTCTCCAACTCTTATTTTCTATTTGAATACTTCAAAAGGAAGACAACATCTAAATATTCATTCTACTATATACATAATAATTTGGTGATGTAATCGACTTAAAATGTATTTGTTTGTATTACAATTGTCTTGTATTACCATATTAGGTACATTACATGTTTGATATTATCGTTCCCTCTTTATCTTACTACGTCGGAATCATAATTTTTTATTTGTTTTACAGAACTGCTACAGAGTGGTAGAACTATATGCTCTGATTGTATACGCTGTGAAAATTCATGATCATCGGTGCGTTTTAGCTCATGTTGTGCTTGTTGTTCTACTCCCGGTCTCATTACCGGTCAATCTGATAAAGGATTTAAGGAAACTAGTTGGTGAGCTAACAATCTAGCATTGATGTAATTCATGATTGTTTTTGCTTTATTTTAGTTGTTTAAGTATCAAATTGTAAGCATTAAGTAGTTTTAATGAATATTGGTACATTATCATGTTAGATTATTTTATTAATAATTACAATTTATGAGCTTACAAATTAAATACAATTATATTTAATGTTTATTCTATATTTGGACTAATTAAGTGTTCTAAAATAAAGGGTCCAATAACATCTTATTTGGTATGGGCTTTGTAATGTGTAATACCCAACAGTAAGTCTGACTGGGATTAATGGGGTCTAATCAGGCTACTATATAAAGAACATAATAAGGTTTTGGTCCTCAAGACTATTCAAAACATCTACTCCTCTATTCCCATCAATTTGAGTGAGATACGGTTAGAGGCGAATCAAGTCTGTGGAAGATCAAGTCTCACAATCCGTATGCATATCTACCGTCATGGAATCAGGTACGCTTCCGTATTACAGTTTATTGTGTAACCTTGATAATATCGCATAAGATGATCCTGATTATGTATTTAGATCTAACAAGTGGTATCAGTCGCCTATCTTANNNGATCATATAATATATTATATGATTGTTTTTTTTAATTGCCTATAGAATGATTAAACACGAATATTTGCATCGTTTATTTTATTATGGCTTGAATTATTTGTATATTTGTTTTAATACAATCTGAAAGTCATATTCTTTTTGATACATCATGCGTTTGATGTTTATGATTCAGTTTTTTTTGGTACTAAGCCGCGACATATACATTTTTTTTAATGAATGTAAATCTATTAATAAATCAGATCATGTATTTGTTATACAAGTACATGGCATGTCATGAATTATTTATTAATCACTTTAGTCATGGTTGGTAGCTGTTATTGTACTACATGAATTAGCTTTGTTCGCTTGGCGTAACCATCAGTATATTAGTTAATCGAATCAGGTCAGAGACTATTCGCCATGAATTTTGCATTCACTTTGTTTTATTATTGTGATGCAAAATTGTTTTTCCTGTATATGGAATTAGTGTCCGATAGTATTTTTTCATATTTTAATTAATATGATGATTTGTTGAGTTGTAAAGATATTAAAACTTCAGGTGATTTTTTTTTTTTTACAATAATACGGATTTTGGGCACATTTTTTTTCTTTATGTGGAGATTTATTTATTTTGAATAACTAGGATGTGTATATTTTTTATTTATGCATTACAATAATCGGCCCAAATGAAGGTTATTTAATGGCCAAATAATAAATGTGTGTGCGGGAATAAATATGTAATAATTATAAATTTTTCATGTGAGTAACTAACTGGTCCAAAGGAAAGTTTTTTGCTTGACCGAATTTATTATTAATATTTGATTTCAGCGTGGAGAGTACCACTTGCAAGTTAATATTTTTGTTCAAAGACTAAATATTAATGTTGTGTTAGGTATATTGTCAAAATGGGCCCCACACACTATAGTATTTAAATTCATATTTTTTATGCTTTTGTATATGCATATTACATGATTTTTTACTATACGTGCTTATATTTTTTTTGTTCAAAATTGCTAGTTAATGCATCTTCTGCTAATGTAACTGCCAACATGAACTCCATTCCCGTACTTAATGGCACAAACTTTAAGAGCTGGAAAGAGAACGTTCTGTTAGTTCTCGGCTACATGGATTTAGACTATGCTATAAGGAAAAAGCAACATGCTTCTCTTAAGGATGAAGGTTCTATTACTGATAAACTGAACTTTGAGAAGTGGGAGCGTTCTAATCGCTTAAGTCTAATGATGATAAAGCGCAGCATTCCTGAAGCACTCAGGGGTGGTATGCCTGATGACTCCGATGAAGTATCGGGAAAGGATTTTCTTGATGAACTTGAAAAGCGTTTTGCGAAAAATGAAAAGGCTGAAACAATTAAGCTTTTAGCTGATCTTGTTCAGATGAGGTATTAAGCTAAAGGAAATATATGGGAGTACATTATGGAGATGTCTAACATCGCTTCAAAACTTAAGGCACTAAAGCTTGACTTGTCTGATGACTTACTTGTGCATTTGGTACTCATCTCTCTTCCTGCATAATATGGTCAATTTATAATGAGTTATAATACTCAGAAGGATAAATGGACTCTTAATGAGCTCATTTCACATTGTATGCAAGAGGAAGATAGGTTGAAACGTGAAAATACTGAAAGTGCTCATGTTACAACTACCTTAAAGGTTAACTATCGAATGAGGACTAAAGATAAAGAGACTGTAGTGAAAGAATCACAGCCTAAGAAACAAAAGACTCAGGATCAAGTTATTACTTGTTTCTTTTGTAAGAAATCTGGCCACGTGAAGAAGGAATGTCCCAAGTACGCTGCATGGTATATAAAGAAAGGCACCTTTGTTTGTTCTGAAGTTTATTTGACTTTTGCGCCCAGTAATACATGGTGGGTAGATTCTGGTGCTACTACTCACACAAGTATTTCTACGCAGGGTTGCATTTGGAGCCGGAAACCAAGTGATGTTGTCATCTATGTAGGTGATGGCAATGCAGTTCCAGTTGAAGCCATTGGCATTTTTTTTAGATTATCTTTTGAGACTGGTCAATTTATTGAATTAAGAGACTTATATAATACCATTTTTTTAGATAGAATTTGGTTTCTATTTCTGTTTTTGGACGAATATGGTTACTCTTGTTCATTTAGAAAAAAAAATTAGTTTGTTTCTTAATGCTTTCTTAGTTGCGACTGTTTCTTTGATTAATAATCTATATATGTTGAATGCAATGTATGCATTGAGTGTAGTAAGGGTAAACAAACAAACATAAGAAAATTAAGTGCCAACAGGAGTACTTACTGATATATGTGGTCCATTCCCTACAGCCTCTTGGAATGGTCAACAATATTTTATTACTTTTATAGATGACTATTCTCGATATGGATACTTATATTTAATTCATGAAAAGTCACAGTCTTTGGATGTGTTTTAAAGTCTTCAAAGCTGAGGTTGAAAATCGGCTTGGTGAGAAGATTAAAGCCGCCAAATATGATCGTGGTGGTGAATACTATGGTCGGTATATGACGGATTCGGTGAACAACATCCTGGATCCTTTGCTAAGTTCCTAGAGAAATGCGGAATCGTCCCACAATACACAATGCCTGGGCCACCACGCATGAATGGTGTTGCTAAGAGATGCAACAGAACGCTTAAGGACATGGTAAAAGTATGATTAGTCATTTTTCTTTACCTGAATCACTCTGGGGAGATGCACTTAAGACTGCAGTCTACATACTATATATGATCCTTTTGACAAACTCTTTTTTTTTGAAGGAAATGCTAGATTTCTTAAGGATGTTGAGTTTGAGGGGAAGATAAAGTTAGGGATGTTGTCTTCGAGGAAGAATCAATTTCAGTTTCTTTACCTCATTTAGTTAAAGACAACAATGTGGATATACCTATACAATTTCCTACTCAAAATTAGGATGATGTTCAAGAAGAGCAAACTCAACAACCTCAAGAGTAAGTGCCACTTAGGCAATCCCCTAGTTTGTTAACATAAATGATCGATTAGGTACAAAACAAGCATTCCGTATGTGGAATCGCAAATTTCATCAAACTATTGTCTCATACAGTTTTGAGTCAAATATTGTTGAAAAATGCATATATCACAAGTTCAGTGGGAGTGGATTCATATTTTTTGTGCTTTATGTCGATGATAAACTTTTGGCATGAAAGATTGTGCACAAATAAATACTTTTGTTGCTAAAGAAGACAAGTTTAGTCTAAAATAGTACCCTAAGAATGATCTTGAAGGAAAGGAGATGCAGAACATTTTTTATGCATCATCTATTGGGAGTCTTATGTATGTTCAAGTTAGTACCCTGTCAATTTTTACATTCATTATGGGTATGTTAAGCAAATATCTGAGTAAAACCCGGAATGGATCATTGGATTGTAATTAAGCGGGTTATAAGGTACTTGCAAGGAACAAAAAGATTACATGCTTGTTTATCGGAAGTCGAAAAATTTGGAGATCATTGGGTATTCCGATTCTGATCTTGCTGGTTACGTAGATATAAGAAAATCTACTTACGGTTATATTTTTTATGTCTAAATATATAGACATTAAATATCTAGTTATTATAGAGAGATTGCATAGTCAAATAGTGTCTATTGAGTATACAAGGACAAGTTTTATGCTAGCGGACCCACTTACTAAAGCTTTGAGACCTAAAGTTTTCTTGGGCATATTGCTCATATTAGTATTGTCTCTTTGGAAGATATCCAGTTTTAGTGGGAGTTTTGTTTTGTCCTTGTATTCGGTACTCAATTTTATGTTGACACTATTGTGATATATTATGTATTAAGTTTTCTGCAGAATGAAGTTAGATTTTATTATCTCTATTACTCTAAATGCGTTATATCTTTCAATTGTTGTTTTGACATAAAGTTGAAAGTAAAGATTGATCTTATTAAAGTATTAAGGACTAATTGGAAATAGGCATGATTGAGATCACATTGCATGTAATTTCCAGTTACATATCCATACTTGATCTATGTCATTGAATATGTTTATGTGGTGATCATTTAGGATCGAGTTACGACAATGTGACGAAGATCGCTTTGGTTTCATGTTTATATATGAGATGAACCATATTGACTAAGGAAGATGTTTCTAAAGAATAAACAATTTTGTGCGCACTTAAGGTTATTGAATGTAATTGTTATTCAGAACAATTTGTAGCTCAAGTGGGAGATTGTTAGATTATTTTATTAATAATTATAATTTATGAGCTTACAAATTAAAAACAATTATATTTAATGTTTATTCTATATTTGGACTAATTAAGTGGTCTAATATAAAAGGTCCAATAACATCTTATTTGGTATGTGCTTTGTAATGTGTAATACCCAATAGTAAGTCTGATTGGGGTTAATGGGGTCTAATCAGGCTACTATATAAAGAACACAATAGGGTTTTGGAACCCAAGACTATTCACAACATCTATTCCTCTATTCCCATCAGTTCGAGTGAGATACGGCTAGAGGCGAATCAAGTCTGTGGAAGATCAAGTCTCACAATCCGTATTCATATCTACCATCATGGAATCAGGTACGCTTTCGTATTACAGTTTATTGTGTAACCTTGATAATATTGCATAAGATGATCCTGATTATGTATTTAGATCTAACATATCAATCCTAAACTTTTTTCATTTCTAATACTCTATTCTTTCGAATAAATCATTTCTCTCAATTTATGCTTCATGTAAGTGTAGTTTCAGAACTTAATCTTCCTGCAACAATATGTGTTATTTATCTTATCTATGTGTTTTTACTAAATAAAATAGTTGATCAAAGTGAAACTACTAAGATCAATTTATAAGTTTAGAGAAACTGTAACATGTTAAACTATATATCATAATCGGTTAAAGTGATTATACTACTTCAAAGGAAACTACTTTCTTGATCTACCTTTTTATCTTCAAATCAATTTATCTGGCTATGATTCAGATTTATAGGTGATCAATGAAGTATGCCTTACAAAATTACATCAACCGGAGAAAAAGATATGTAACTAACAGAAGTTTACCGTTGTTAAGATATTAGTATAATTTACCAAACAAAACACTTAACTTTATCAAACAAAACACTTAAAAACAAACATGTTTATAAACCAAAAACGGATAGAAACATAATACAATTCCAATTAAACATCTATAATATCTCTAAATAATAGAAAATAAATTTTTAATCACACTAAAATCAAAATAAAAAAATTGATCGTACAAAACAGATAGCAAATATCAATAATATATAAAACAATTTTACCTGTATTTTTACTGTCCATCATGTCATATACGCTTCGATTGTCCTAGTATTCTAGTTTCATTCCAAACCACTCTCCCCAAAAATTTATTTTCCTGAATAACTGGTAATCCGCTTTCATTGCATTCAGTGATTCTTGAACTGTCTAAGAGTGTAAAACAAATCTTTTTTTACCTCTTAAATTCTTTGTGAACCCTACTCCGCCATTCTTTGTTCAAAGTTGTCCCAAGCCCTTGATAACCTCAGCAGCACACAACTCATAAAATAGCATATGTAACTCCTCAGTCCACTTAGCACCAGCTGTTGTCATTGTTAGGAGGAAACACACACACATACGAGATTCACAACAACCAATGCGGAGCGCACACACAATATATATGACGCAGCAAACCCACGTCCCAAACTTGCATTATTAATCAAAACAATTATCAATAATACATCAATACATAACACATCAATGGTGTTCCAAACCCAATACTTAAGCCAAACAATGCTCAAGCATACAATCATACAATAACACCTCAATGGTGTTCCAACCAATGAAGGATGCCTAAGTCTAACAATACATAAGCAACCGCTCTCGAGCGATACTTAAGTCTACATCCCATCAAACAATATGACTATGTATATATAGCCATCCAAAACTTAGCCACCAAGACTTACCATACTTGTTGTATAAGTCTTATCATACTTGTTATAAAAGCCTTTCTTTGCTAATGTCCAATCTTCCAACTTTGTGAATAAGACATACCATATATAGTAATTGTATATCCGTACAATTATATCCAACCCAATTATGATAATAATTGTCTACTCATACAATTATTACACAATCCAATTATGTCTTGTATCACCAAGTTCATACAACCTATTGAGTTGAAACCCAACAGTCATCACTACTGCCTCCACCTCTATGTCGATCATCGATAATAATAACACAGATTCTTTGAATTGAAATACGGAAAGGAGCTTCTAATTAATAACTTGGTAGAATTTTGGAAGAGGGGAACAAAAAGCTAAGTTGCTACAAATTGGAGAAGAATGGGATCTTGGGAGAAAAATGAAAAAAAAAAAAAATCCAGAATGTTAGAAGGACCAGCTTTCAACTTGCCAACACATATGGGTTGGATAAGTTCGATCGGCTTTTTTGTCAAACAAACCGATAAATTGTCAAGCAGGATTTCGGCCCATATAAGCTGAAATTTTATGTAACCAAACATGCACAAAAATGGAAGAACGCCAGTAAAGAAAATAGTGTAAGAGCATATTGACATAATGTTGTTGACCAGGAATGCAATATTTTTGCAAAAACAAGGGGTACGTAGTCCAAAACAAAAGAAACGGTAGCCACTTTAACTATGTTCACTGAACTTCGTTTATCTGGATGCAAACTTTAATCTAAAATTGTAACTAAGCTCCATGAGTACTCTGAACGTACTTAGATAATTTTTGCTATCTTTCTCTCCTCTATGTTCTTGCATAGAGTTTGAATTATGCATAACTAAGTTGGTAAAAGAAGAATCTCATTAAGAGAAACCCAATATTTTTCAATCAGGTTAAACACTACAGATATCTCACTGAGGACCCAAATACAGGTTATATCAGAAGAGATACACGTAACACACCCGGTTCCTTTCGGGCAAAAAAAATTCAAAGTAATTATTCTCGAATATAAATCCGGGGGCTGAAAAATTTACTGCAGGCCACCTTGTTTGCATCCACATTAACCCAATCAAAAAAAATCCTATATTTTCTATGCTATACATCATACTTCCATATCAGTAGCAGTGCTGGCTACAGTTCAACCAACAGTGGCTCTTCAAAAGATAACCAATTTTTCATATCGCAAAAGACAATGGCACAAGTTACTACAATAATTCTTGTTAATGCTATTTAAGCATATAAATACTCGCTTGTTCAAGAACACATCATCATGTCTACGAACCATTCTACGTTGTTTTAAGACCAATTTTGTATGCGAGATTGTTGTTTTTTACTCAGAAGAAGGAAACATGGACGTTGTTATCATGCGTAAAATCCTAAAATGTTACATCAACAAGTAGATTGCAACAAAAATTAAATTGCTAATGTTGTTCTCTACCACATTAAACTAGTCGCCCTACAAATATGTGAAGACAATTTTATAAACTAAACTATATAAATGGGCACATCAATCATTTTTATGTCCAAAATTCATACTCTTACTTTGTTTAGACATGGTACTTATTTTGTACAAAATTATTCATATGCAAACAAATGACCAAGATCTGTATATTGAAAACTCCAATGATATATGCACATATAAAAAAAGACTTATTATATTATAGATTGAACTTTTTTTTAGATGAATTAATATAAGGTTTAATATGTCATTCATTGTAATATAGATACAAGTAACAAATCTATAGGTATGTATTCACTTTGTTTTATGGTCGTAAAAGTCGGAAATTGGAACAAGAATTAGTCAATAAATTATGAATTAATCGGAATAGTGATAGGATATTTTTTAAAATAAAAATATTATTAAATGTATTAAATTATTTATAATGAATAAACTAAAAAAATGATTTAGATCAATTAATCAGATTTAAAAAATTTAAATAAGATATATTTCAAAAATTAACTAGAGAAAATATTAATAAACCATGAAATTTTAGAAGTTAGAACACTGCTTAGTTTACAAATTTACATAATAATTTGTTTTTTGCCTTCATCTAGTCCAGTTATAAGAAAGAGACCAACACTGACATAGGGCAAAACATGCCTTCGTAACACAAGTTATATTTTTTGTTTAAATATATTTCATTTTGCATTCATCAAGTCCGGAGGTTACCCACGATTAATTAGCGGTTAATCATTAAGATAACAATTATTATTTTTTCAGGTCACCTGGTGATTTGTTCGTTTCGTATACTTTCATGTTAGTATATGTAATGTTAAATCCAAAACCGACTCATTAAGAATTCGTTCCGTTTCGTGTTCTTGTATCTTCGTTTCGCATACGTTTCATATCTTATTTTCTGTAATTTTTGAATAAAAATAAAAATAAAAATAAATAAATAAAAGTATTTAAATATTAAATTTTTCGTAGTCAAGTTTTAAGTCAATATATCATAAGGAATGAAGGTTGTTAAGTAATGTGAAACTTAAATTTGAAATTTATATTTATCTTATGTAAAAATTATATATATATATATATATATATATATATATATATATATAATATTATCTTAATATTATGTATTCATATAATTTTGAAAAAATTAATTTAAATATTTATTTATTACGTGTATTTTAGTTTCGTGTCGTGTACTTATGGGTAAATCTAAAACCAATACTAAATTTATCCGTATAATCTCGTGTTCGTGTACTGCAAAGATCAACCCAAAACCGTAATTTTCACATTATACTTTTGTCGTGTACAAAATCGCCGGTTCTAATTACCCTGATTATTTACTGGTTAATCATTAAGATGACAACTATTAATTTTTCAAGTTAAATTTGCTTTCATTTTTTTTCTGAAAGGCAATTTGTATTTTGTAAGCTAGTTTCTAGAGTTGAAAGACCCCAAAAACTAGGTTACAGCATCTCGCATATTGACCACGAAGGGGATAAAATTCTAATATTATTTTTATGTCTCTAAAAGAAGGGTCATGTTCCTGGCACTCGGTTGCAGAGAGAGTTTATCTAACATACTGCATTAGGGCGTGGCGTCGTATCTATATTTTAAGGGTTCAGATTAAAAAAAAAAAAATTTGTCATTCCGCAAAATAAATTCGCGAATTGAAGTTTTGTCTTTCCGCGAAAAATAAGAATTCTGGAACAGTGTATTAGATAAGACTTATATAACAGCAGGTTGTCGCCCTAAAAAAATTGTAAGATTTTATTATTATGGTCCAGACATGTAGATGTTGACCTGTTCATTTTTATTATATATAAATTGACTTCATATTGTTGTCTTCGTTAGTTGTTTATACTTAGTTGTATAATGAAACAAAGCAGTGTTTTGTTGTCTGTGATTTCACATGATCGGATGGAAACTTATAAAAAGCAATTACAGACTGTTTACTTCTTCTCCAACTTAATGATTAAAAATCAATATATCTGGTTGAACAAATCACTGGTGACATTCGTCATTATAACGTGCATCATAAATTTATTCGTTCTTTTTGCACAATTCCAATTTTTTAGCCCGAATACATGTTTCCCATGCCCTTTCTTAGATCTCGAATTACTGTATTAACAAAACATCTATCTGCTTGAGTGTTCGTCTTCCCTCCTAGGCTTCTACTGCTAAGTTAGAAATTTTATTATATCACTGTCTTGTTCATTATTATGATTGCTACATTAATTTTGTATGATTAATTCTGTTTTATGGGTCTTGTGTTGATGAAAACAAGATAGCCTGCACTGTCTTCCTCTTAGTTGTATAAAACGGAAATACCTGTAGTTTTTGTTTTTGTCAATTTTGCATTTGTCTTGTTGTGGAGTTAAATATACCTTTTGTTGTTTTATTAATTATCTTTTCCTCTTTTCAACTCTTTACTTAAACATCTCTTACTCAACGTGAAATGTTATGCCTCCAGTTGTTGCACTAACAATCATCCTTCGAACTTAACATTGGAGACCCTATTTTCATTAAACGCCGGTGTTTGTGTGTGTATATAACCATTCAAAATGCAATATGATTCTACTTCAGGCTCTGGCTCGAAAGTTGTACGTGCCACTGGAATGGGGCAGCCTAGCAATGGACCAGAAGGTGTTCGTGGAAGAAAGAAGAGCGCTACATCCAGGGGACACCACAGATTTGTAGGAGTCAGACAAAGGCCGTCAGGAAGATGGGTTGCAGAAATTAAGGATTCACTACAAAAAGTTAGGCTATGGCTTGGCACATTCGATACAGCAGAGGATGCTGCCCGGGCTTATGATGATGCTGCACGTGCTCTTCGTGGTGCTAATGCTAGAACCAATTTTGAACTGCCTCAATCTTTGACTCGTAGTAGCTTGCCTGAGCATGCTGAACCGTTTTCATTTGAGCAGGCTTGTAGTAAAGATGAAGCTGAGGAAGGTTTACTTGGGGCACTCAAGGCCAAGCTTTATGATGGAAATAATCTTCGTTCCTTAATATGTCCGCAGCTCAATACTACTACTTCATTGCCAGCTTTGCAGCAGCAGCAACAATCTAGTCATGTTGTTGCAGTCCCGCAGCAAAAGAATCATGTTTCGAAAAGAGATCATCAGTCGATGTCTGTGCCTTTTATGGTTACTCCTACTAAGACTACAACAAATATAGGGAGTGCTCCAAATCAGCTTATGCTTCCCACTAACTTTGAACAGCCTAACAAGCAAATTGATAACAGCTTTCTCTCGAATCATTTGAATGATAATAACCAGATTGATTTTATGGCTATTCATGAGCAACAGTTTGGTGGAATGAAGTGGCAGAACCAAGGTACAAATATAACAAGCTCAATGGTGTGGCAGCAGCAAAGTAATGACATGCCTTGGCAAGCATCATCAGATCTCAACATGCATATCCCACAAGATCAGAATGCCTTCTTTGGTAATTCTACTACCATGACTACTATGCCCTGGCAATTTTCAGGGGCAAGTACTCAGTCCGCAATGATTGATCATCAAATGTCTCATTACACTGATAGTAATTGCTTCAATAACCAACTCTCGAATGGCAACAAGATGAATGACAAAATTGACATGATGTCTGGGTACATTCCAGTCACATATGGAGCCGCGGATCCAGTGGTGACTGGGGGAGAATTAGACGTGGCTGTATGCGGAGGAGGATCAACGATTTGGTCACCGGATCAACAATTCACTAGTGGATGGGCAACTAATGGAAATGTTGGTGTTAATGTATCAAATAATTGGGAGCAATTATTATATGCCTCATCCGTGTTAGGGTGACATGTGTACTACAACTTATAGTATTCATCACCCATCATTCATAATTAGAAGTTGTTTAATTAGCTAATGATGATCAATATTAACATGATTCTTTCAATCTTTCTCTTTCCCCAAAGGAAAAATTCATTCACTCCTCGTATACTTTTGTCTGGTTAAGTCTGCATGTTTCGAATTTTAATGTCCTTTACTACTATAAATCTTGGGTTCTTCATGTCCTGTTGTGGTTTATTAATTACTTCTTGTTTCAGTTACATAGGTCCAAGGTTAGCTGTATATTAGTCATGAACAAAAGAATTTACAATGCTAGGTGAATCATGCTTGTTTGCTGAAAAATTACTATAAAAAAAGAAACCATGTACTGTACCTTTGCAGAGTCCAATGTACGATAAGTTAACGTTAAATTTATCTAACTTTTCCGATGCTTTGTCTGGTCGTCAAATATCTTAGATTAAGAGTAAAAAGAAGATAACAAAATGGAAGTCATTTCAAACAAAGACTTAAAATTTACTGACAAATATTTGAGCCATAACAAAATTAGACTAGTTTTATATAAAAGTTGTGCAAAATGGAATTGGTCAGTTTTGATTGAATAATTTTTCCGGTTAATTACCTAACAAAATAGTTTCCTCGCTCTATGAGTTGACACATAATTGTTGTGTACTTTACGCAATAGACTAGAATAATAACTTTTTAAAAAGTTTCAAAATTATTATTAGGGATCTTTCTGATGTGTATAAAAAGCACGCACTGACTTTTATTGATTTGGTTTATATTTATTACTCCCTCCGTTCTTATTTACATATTCATTTTGCTTTTCTAGGAGTCAAATTGACCAATATTTGACCAAATATTACGAATTATCTATTTATTATTTGAAAAAACTAAAAGTTACATATTAAAATAGACAATGTGCTCGTTTTAATGACGTAACTTATTCTAACTTTTGTAATTATATAATATATGAAAATTTTAGTCAAAATAAAGTCAATTTGACTAGTCAAAAGTCAAAATGGACATGTAAATAGTGACGGAGCGAGTAGTGAAATTGGTGTTATTGACATCTATTATATATATAATAGAACAACTAGGGGGTTGGGTGAGACAATTTATTCAAAGTCAAATTACAATTATGCCCTTTAAGCTGTAAAATTACATTTTAACCCATATTCTATTTATTTCATATTTAATACTCATTAATAGCTAATCTTTATTAAAGCATAATAATTATTTTGTAATTAATAGCCTATATATATGTATATGCATACACGCCTATACATATATTTATACATATGTTAGTTTAAGTAATATATATCATTTAAAAAAGTAATAAAATGTAATTAAAAATTAGATATTTTGAAATAAATATAAATATAACATGATTTCATTATATTTAAAATTACACAATCTATTAATCAAGATTTAAGTGGCTAACGAAAAGAAATCATCAACAACTAATTTAGAGTACACCTGCATAATACAGAATTTTTTAATATTTAATATGTAATATGATTATTCATGACAAACTATAAATTGTCAAATACTTATAAATAGATAATAATTGCCACATCTACATCATCATGAACATGTATTATGCGATATTCTTTACCAATACAACACAAAAATATACTATGCAGTATCAAATATTTACTGGCAAGTTTATAGTATATAATCACATCCACACTATGCACGTGTCTTAAGCGAAATTACTACTAATACAACTTAAAGAACATATTATGTGATATCAAATATTTACACGTAAGTTGATAATAATATAATACCTATTAATCATGATTTTAGTGCCCAATGAAAAGAAATCACGGACAACTAATTTAGAGTACACCTGCATAATCATTTGGAGTTATATTTTTAAAAATTTAACATATAATACGATTATTCATGACTGTCACATATATAAAGGATTCAGCACAACAACACAAAGTAAAAGCTAATAGTGGCGCCAAAATGTTTGTTACAAAGTCAGCAGCACTGTGAGCTGTAGTATGATGTCAGCAAGAATTCTGTTAGGATTATAGATACAGATTTATGTATTGAATAGTTTCTAGAAGCTTGTATTCTTGAGATAGTCTAGCATATATATAAACATCTAGTCATTGTAAAGGATTTAAAAGCTTAATATCATATCTTCATTTCTTGTTTCTTCTTCTTCATTCATCTGAAACTTTGTTGCTTCTGTCATGGTATCAGAGCCACGTTTCTTCATCTATGGTTCGTAACTCAATAAGATCATATGCTGCAGTAGCATCACCAAATCCACCTGTTAATCCGTCGTCTTCTTCATCTATGGCTAATAACACCATTATTGATATTAATCATCCATATTTTCTGAGTAATTCTGATCAACCAGGTCTTGCGTTGGTAAGTGAGATCTTAACAGATAATAACTATCACCATTGGAGCAGATCTGTGAAGATCGCGTTATCTGCAAAGTTGAAATTGGGCTTTATTGATGGCACACAAGCAAAACCTGATGCAAATTCACCACTTCTTTCACTATGGATGCGTAGTAATGATCTGGTAATTTCCTGGATCTTAAATTCGGTTTCATCTGAAATTAGGAAAAGTGTTGTTTACATGTCAACTGCAAAGCAAATTTGGGATGATTTAGCAAGTCGATATTCTCAAAGTAATGTTCCTAGACTATTTCATTTGCGTAAAGAGC
>PHNY01257290.1:21476-35516 GCA_003724115.2 Anethum foeniculum
TATATATATATGTGTGTGTGTGTTTTCTTTTATATATATACACACTCGCACACGAATGTGCTCAAATGAGACCCAACCTTTTAAATAAGAAGTGAGACTCAGTCTCGGTCATTTTTTTTAATTGGAACGGTTCAATTAGATAATGCACACATAAATAATTGTTTGTATGCCTAATATAGAGAAAAGTTAAAATTTTAAAAAAAAATTATCTATGTGTGTATAATCTAATTGAACAGTTCAAATTGAAAAAAAAAAAAGACCGAGACTATTTGTCCCACTTCCTATTAAAAGGTTGGTTCTCATTTGAGCACATTCGTGTGTGTATGTATATATATATATATATATAAGAAAACAAAACACAGACATTATATCCTTATAATATAACACATGCATAAGAGGGATCTTATCCAAATAATGGTACTGTACTACCAATGTAATAAGGACCGTTAGATCTTAAATTAAATAGATGATAGCCGTTGGATCTAAATTAAAATATTTCACCTGACCATATTGGTTGTTCAAGTGACATTATAATCCCATTTTCAAAAAAAATCGAAACAAACTTTATCACTTGCAAAAAAAAAAAAAAAAACTATTAGAATAAAGTAACTTTATCAACTTATTTATGAACAAATATGTAAATTATATATATGTATATAAGTGGAATAAATTAAAACTTCTCATTTCAATTAAAAAATATTATTAGATAAAAACTTTAATATATTAAGATATTAATTAAAAAATAAATATATTAAAAAATTTGAAAACCAGTGCTATGCACGAGTTCAAAGCTAGTGTGTGTGTGTGTCTATATATATATATATATATATATATATAAGTAATAAAACTTATTACATATTAGATATGATATTTTCAGAATAGGATTCAATAAAAGTATTCTGAATATTATATTTAATATAAATTATCAGTGGTACCCTTCTAGAATTGACTTTTTCAAATGATACCAAAAATATAACGTTTAACTNAGAGGTTAACGGTAGGAGTACTGCATTAAATAATATAATAGTAGAATGGTACCATGCGGAAGCCAAAACAATTTTGTGTACCATTTGAAAAAGCCAATTGTAAGAGGGTAACATTGAGAATTTCCCTTTATTGAAAGCAGTGGCGGATCCAGGAATTCACGGAGAGGGGGGCTTCACTTATAGGAAAAAAATTATAAGCATCATGTAGTCTACAAATATAGGTGGTCTGAAATTTTATTTAGGTGGGCTGAAGTATAAATAATCTTAAATTTGTATGGTTAATATAAAGATTATAGAGGCTAAGGGTGGGCTCAAGCACCCCAGCCCCCTTCTGTATCCGTCCCTGATCGAAAGTCTGGCAGAAGTTTAGAATCTTACCTGTAAGGAGACAAAATCAAAAGTTTGTAGTAACAAGTTTTGTTTTCAAAGAAGGCCTTCTTCAGACCGCCTTGGCAATTATTCAAAAGTAAGTCTTGACAGGCTCAACTTGAAACTTGAAAGTGAGAATGGATCCGTAATAGCGCATCTAACGCAATTTTGATAACCAAGACTGATTAATCTGGGCCAAATGGCACTATGGCAACGTCATCAAGACCAATTTTTTTATTAGAAAACCAATTTAGCGGCCAGGTCACCACTTTTGATTTTATTACAACACAAACTATACATATCAATCATTATCTATTGGCAACAAATTAAAACATTGTCCCATATCATGCGCTCCAATCCAAATATATTTTCCCTAATAATATTAATACAAAATACTAGTAAGGGGAATTATTATACTTAAAAAGGAAAACAAATATTTTGTTGAATATATAAAAATTCATGTGGGTTTTTTAATTTGACAAAAGATAATTTTATTAATAAATAACAATTTTTATCCCAAAAATAAACATTTGTCGAATTTTGACCGTAAAAAAATAATAATCATAATTTAAGCAAACTGGCTCTTTATTCAGTGTGGCAGTCAGTCTCTACTCTAGCTTCCCATTTTGAAGTGTGGACTCTGGGTTCTTCAATCAATGCATTCAATACTCAATATTAAAACCCCCCCCCACCCTTCATTTTTCTTGTCCGTTCTATATCTGAGTTCACTTCTCTGAGTTCTCTGTATTTCACCTCACATGATCCAAAAGGTGCAATCTTTCTTTTCTTTATTCACTAATCTTTAATGGGTAATTTTTATTTCTAGTGTTTTTGCTTGAATTTTGCTATATCTTGTATCAAAATCTTACCTTTTAATCTACTTTAGCTCAAAGATTTCATCTTTATAAATTTCTCATCTCTTAAAATGATTAATTCTTGTATGTTCAAGTTTTATATATATGGTTCTTTTATACTATTATGTTTTGCTTGCTTTTCTTGTGGATTTGTTCCTGCTGATCAGTATTATATAAACTGCGGATCAACTACAAATGTTACAATTGGTAGTCAGGTTTATCTTGCTGATAAATTAGCTTCAAAATACCTTTCAAGTCCTGATAATATTTTAGGCTCTACCAATTCAAATTCTATTCCACAATCAGATGAGGCTGGTCTGTATAAGAATGCTAGAATTTTTACTAAAGAATCCAAGTACACGTTTTCGATTAGCCAAAAGGGGAGGGTTTGGATTCGGCTTTATTTCTCCCCATTTGTTTATAACAGTTACAATCCAAATTCAGCAAACTTTTCAGTTTCAATTCCAAACCATGTGTTGCTTAGTAATTTTAAAGCTAGTTCCGTTCTTAAGAAAGAGTTTTTAGTGAATATTACTTCTGGTTCCCTTGTGATAACTCTGTCGCCTTCCGTGAATTCCTTTGCGTTCTTGAATGCACTTGAAGTTGTTTCTGCCCCGGATTTTCTTATTACTGATGATGCCCAAAATGTCAATCCTGCGATAAAGTCTAATGGTCTGTTGACGCAAGCGTTGGAGACCGTTGCAAGGGTGAATATGGGAGGGCCAACAGTTACGCCTAAGAATGATACATTGGGGCGAACTTGGGTTCCTGACACAAGGTTTCTTCTGGAACAAAACCTTGCTGAGAATGTATCAAAGATTAATTCTGTCAGGTACCCTCCTGGAGGAGCCACGGAGGATATTGCTCCAAAAACTGTTTATGGTACTGCAACAAAGATGAAATCTGAAGATGACCCCAACAGCAGTTTTAATGTTACATGGGATTTCCCTGTTGATCACGGGTTTCAGTATTTTGTACGGTTTCACTTCTGCGATATTGTAAGTGATAGTCCTTCTCAGATCTACTTCAACGTTTTCCTTGATTCATCGGATGTTCTGCCCGACTTAGATCTGACCACTAGAAATCTTAATTTTCTGGCGACTGCTATATATATGGATTTTGTTACTTCAACAATATCTAGTGGCAAGCTTCGTGTTAGTATTGGTCCATCTCCTATAAAGAATGCTTATCCTGATGCAATCCTTAATGGACTAGAAATAATGAAGATGAATAATTCTTTGGGAAGCCTTGGTGGGATGGCCACTACGCCATCTTCTTCAGGATCAGGATCAAAGTCGAATGTCGGAGTAATTGTTGGTGTAATAATAGGAGTTGCAATTGTTTTGTTGATTGTTGGACTCTTGTTTTATATTCGCAGGAAAAGAAGACTGGAACGACTTCATCATTCAAAAACATGGGTCCCTCTGTCTCAAAATGCCTCCGACACAATGGGAAGTAAATACTCTCACAAAACAACTACTAGTGCTGGCTCTAACATTGGATATAGGTGTCCGTTTGCGGCAGTTCAGGAGGCAACAAATAATTTTGACGAAAGCTGGGTTATTGGGATTGGTGGTTTTGGAAAGGTTTACAAGGGAGAGTTCAGTGATGGCACAAAAGTAGCAGTTAAAAGGGGTAATCCCAAGTCCCAACAAGGTTTTGCGGAATTCCGAACAGAAATTGAAATGTTATCCCAATTCCGTCATCGACATTTGGTTTCCTTGATTGGGTACTGTGATGAAAAGAGGGAGATGATATTGATATACGAGTACATGGAAAATGGAACTCTCAAGAGTCATCTGTATGGCTCTGGTCTTCCTAGCTTGGGCTGGAAAGAGAGGCTCGAGATATGCATTGGATCAGCAAGAGGACTTCACTACCTTCACACTGGATATGCCAAAGCAGTTATTCATCGTGATGTAAAATCTGCAAACATATTGCTTGATGAGACTTTTTTGGCCAAGGTTGCTGATTTTGGGCTGTCAAAAGCTGGACCTGAGATTGATCAAACCCACGTCAGTACAGCAGTGAAAGGTAGTTTTGGGTACCTCGATCCTGAGTATTTTAGAAGGCAACAGCTCACAGAAAAATCAGATGTGTACTCATTTGGCGTTGTTCTGTTTGAAGTTCTCTGTGCAAGGCCTGTTATAGATCCATCTCTCCCTAGGGAGATGGTCAACCTGGCTGAATGGGCAATGAAGTGGCAGAAGCGAGGACAATTGGATCATATCATAGATCCTAACCTCGCAGGAAAAATCAGACCAGATTCTCTTCGAAAGTTTGCAGAAACCGCAGAAAAATGTCTAGCTGATTTTGGTGTTGATCGACCTTCTATGGGTGATGTCCTTTGGAATCTTGAGTATGCACTTCAACTTCAGGAGGCAGTTCTTCATAACGATCCTGAAGAAAACAGTACCAATATCATCCGTGACCTCTCTCCACAGGTCAATAACTTCAGTCATATCGATTCCACCACATCAGCTGGGCAGCATGAAATGTCAGCTGCGGATGATGATCTTTCAGACGTATCGATGAGCAAAGTGTTCTCTCAACTAGTGAAGTCCGAGGGTAGGTAACCTATTCATGATAATATGTTGTACAGGCTTAGATATTTAAGTGCTCGTACTGTGGTCGTATTATAAAGTAGCCCTATCAGCTGTCTGGATATAGAAGCTTAGAACTAATAATATGAGCAGATACTAGTACAACTAATGCATTCCAACCTTGTCAGAATATCCTAAGCTCTAAGGTGAGGGAATGTCGTTGCATTATATGGTCCATGCCTGTAGAGTTGTTTCCTGCAGTGGGCTGTTTCGAAAATAGTAGTTTTGTTGTGCAGTTTCTGACTTTCTGTCACCTTGTTTAGTTAAATAGTACAGCAAAATGTGTATCTGATGGTATCTGAGCTGGGTAAACTTCTATTGCAATACAATTGACTTAGCTATATGATTAAAATCTTTCAGCCAAGTACTATATCACCCATAACAACAGAACTAATGAACCTGTAACAACATTAAACTATGGTCTCTTGATCGTCATATATCCTGACCATGTGCAACCCCTTAAACTAAGATGCGCCCCTTCAACTAAGAGTCTAATTCACATCATTATCATACGTCAACTTGTTCAAGTTTACAAATGGCACCATATTTGTTGCACACACTGTTGAAGGGACACATGGCACATTAACTAGTGATGGTTCTTTAGTTAAAATCACGCAAATTTTTTAAGAGATGATCAATCATGGCTATAGAAGTATAATTTTCAAATAAGTGTAACAATTATCTGCTGGGCTTGCTAAATTGGTCGTAACACTGTATTCAGTACGATCGTCCACTTATGACGACACAAATTAGTTTTTGGACAGATCTAAACAGTCTCATAACAAACATTTATTTACTAACAAATCATCCCTCCCACAAATAATATAGGACAACTCCTAACGTATCGACTTTACAATATTAATACCTAAACTTTGTACTACAAACCACGATTCAATAAAAAAAGTTGAACACGGGCGACCATCTACTAGGAAATAAATGAAATTAAGTTAAGACTTAACTAATGGAAGCGAAGAAAATGAATTTACTTGATAAAACACAAAATCCAATAATCGCAATTGGTCCCTCCCAATCTTGATGGGTGGATATCTAATCAGAGCAAGTATATCAACTTATGAAGCAAGTGCTGTCCACCATTAACATGAAGTGCGCTTACGTGTGTGTATATCTGATCCTCAATTTTAATTTGTCTTTATAAATTTTTTACAAAGACTGCCATGCAGTCTGGCGATGAAAACAATACAACCTTGCCTTGGAAGTTCCGTGTTTATCTCTTCATTCAACTTTTTGAATATTCAGTCTATACAATCAGAACAATACATCCACGGATGATTCAGATACAAACTAATAATCACAATTTCGATATATAAATTATGGATAATGATCGAATGTTTCAGTCCAGAATATAAGCATTGTTAAATTTTATATACATACATTTATCAAATGCTAAAATATGTTTTTTATAGAGTCCGACTCCAAATATCTAACTAATATTATATACATATTATTTTCCTATATAATTTTTAAAATTATAAAATTCTCAGCGTCTATTGGTCTGTAAAGAGAAACTCGACAAAATGATAAAATTTAAGTATGATTACGTATTATTAGTACCAAGTGTGCCCTTAAATTCAACGTTAGCAAGAGTAAACTATAGTCAGTGATTTGGTGCGTCAAAAGACAGAGAGATGATAGGTTTTTTTTTCCTCTGACAGAAGAGAGATAATTATGTTCTTAAAATAAGTTTTTATGAATTAAAATAAACTAGCTTAAACCGTGTTATGCACGGATTTTTTGTATATTTTTTAATTTAAATTAAATTAAAATTTTAATATTTTTTAATATTATATTATATTATTTTATTAAATATGATTGCTCATGTTATTTTTGGAAAAGAAGGTGGTTGGGTAGGAAAAAAAAGTCATATGTTTTATAGATGAAAAGGATAATTGGTTAGTTATTAATAATTATATTATTATTACTAATATTATTATTCTACTTTTACAAATAGACATGTCCGCGATATTTTTGGAAAAAATAGATATTTTAGTTGCCCATAATATTTTTGGAAAAGAGTGACATTTTAGTTGTCCGTCATATACAAAAAGCTAATTTGTTAGCTATTAATAATTATATTATTATTATTCTACTTTATTAAATAGAATTGTCCGTGATATTTTCGGAAAAGATAGTATTTTAGTTGCCCGTGATATTTTTAGGAAAAAAATATTTTAGTTACCCGATATTTTTGGATAATGAGATGTTTTAGCTAAAAAAATTAAAAAACTAACATGTTTTAGTTCAAAAATAAAATTAGTATTTTAGTTTAAAAATATAATTGATTATTATTATTATTATTATTATTATTATTATTATTATTATTAATCAAAGACTGAAAACCGAAAATCGTTGAACCAAAACTTTTCATGTTTCGTCATTTATATATTAGTATAGATTTTTTGTAAAAGAGAGATATTTTAGTTTTTGAAGATTTTTTTAAAAAAGAGAGATTTTTAGTTACACATTATATTTAAAAAAGCTAATTGGTTAGTTATTGATATTTTCGGAAAAGAGGGATATTTTAATTGCCCGTGATATTTTTGGGAAAAAAGATATTTTAGTTGCTCGTGATATTTTTGAAAAAGGAGATGTGTTAGTCGCCCGTGATATTTTTGAAAAATAACATGTTTTAGTTGGAAAAAATAGAAAATGTAACATGGTTTAGTTGAAAAATGTAATTGGTATTTTAGTTGAAAAGGTAATTTATTAACGTGTTTTTCGTCTATATTATATAGTATAGATTTAATTTATTAAATATAATGATATTTTTGGAAAATGGGGTGTTTTAGTTGAAAAAAATAAAAAAATGTAACTTGTTGTAAAAATAGAAGTTATTAATAAGGGCAATTAAGTAAAAATTATTATGTAAGCATAATTAAGTAATTTCAGCAAGTACCGTACCGATCGACTGACCACCAAACTTTCAATGTTTCGTCTGTATAGATAAGTGCAAAATAAGTATAAGTTCATAAATACTTATAAGTTATATAAGTGTTTGGATAAATTTATTTAAAAGTCAGAAATTTTTTTACTTAAATTAATTTAGACAAATAATAATTAAATACAAATATCTTAATTTATATATTATAAATTAGAGAAACATTTAAAACTTATATTTTAAAATCAAAATTAATAGAAAAACAAAAAAATCAAAATAAGTTGGAAAAAAGTACATCCTTGCCAACTTTCAACTTATCAGCTTATAAGTTGTAAATTCAACTTATAAGTTGGGTCGACAAATACTTGTCGATAATTTGCTACCGGCTTATAAGTTAAAAGTGACTTATAAGTAGTGAGCCAAACAGGCCCATAATTTCATGTAATTGATTTTTCTAAGCACGTAATAAATATTAAATTTTATAAATTCAATTTATTAATTCAAAAATTTTAGTGTTTGTCATGTATCACCGTGAGCAGACACTAACAACCCTTATATACAAAATAAGAAATTCCTTAGTATCACTACGATATTCATAAGTGTACTTCTAATTTATTACATTTTTGTTCCTACTTCTGTTGTATTAACAATCCAAACAACTCCAATTTTAACAAAATTTGTTGCGAGTATGTATGCAGTTTATAACTGTACTGGACAAATTTTGTGTATATATATATTTTTTTATTACACCGGCATGCGTGTCCAAATAAACACGCGCACATTTTTATGGATAATCTTGTGTCTGACCTAGTTTGTCTGCACCTTGACCACCGCTAGCATATTCGTACTCTCCAATTATCACAGTTCACTTACTTTTAAATATTTCAATTAAATTGAACATATGATCTCTGAATAGTAAATTTTTAAATCATAGTCTCAACCAACCCGAAAATTAATGATGGGTTAACGCGCACATATTTTATGCACACACAAGGATGATTTATTTTTATTTTTTTCTGCTAATTGCAGACGGATGAAACATTGAAACCATATAAAATTTGTTGATTTGTCATCATTTGTGTGGCTATAACAGTAAAGTTCAACACTACACATATCGGTACGGCTACCAAGCCGTCGTAGATACTTTTTAGTTTTTCTTATTCTCGCAATATTGTGAAGTAGGACAATTATCTATACACATACTACCCTCATTCACCTAGATTCTAGAATCGTGTATTTCATTTTTATTATCAAGTGGAACAATAATATAATTTATATGAAGAATGAGCACAAGTAAACAATTTGTTATGACTATAATTACACATACTGTCATGCATTTCTTTATTTTATAACCATGAAATATACTCTCTACGTTTTATAATAAATGTCCACTTTTAACTTTAAACACGTAATTTAAAATATATATATTAACCGAATAATTTTATCATTTATTCTTAAAATTTTATATCTTTAATTAAAAATTTAAAAATTAAATTTTAATTTAGAAAAAAAAGAGCTTAAAAAATAATTTATGTGCTTAAAATAAAAATATGACATTTATTATGAAAATTTTTATGTAAGCCAAAATTAAATAAAGGTGTTAAAAATCTAAAACTGGTATGGACCGAAATTGTCACCTTTATAATTGGCTAACTTGTAAACTCCAATGATCCACATGGTGGTAATAATCATGTGCCATTCTTTTTAATCCTCACTTGATGCCAAGCCATTGAATACTACTCCCTTCCACAACCATCCAACACCTATATTCAACTCTCGTATTAGATAAATTCCATCATCTCTCTCTCTCCCCCTTTTCTTGCATTCTAAGCTCTCCTTTCCATCATAAAAGGCTCCCACTAAGTACCACTAACAAAATACATATAAAACTACTTCTCCAAGAAAAAAAAACCCATAACATATGGCATCAACATGCATTCCAAATTGTGTTGATGATACCTGGATTCCGGTCCGAGCCACCTACGTAAACCTCTACAAGTGGCCTGAATCCGATGCCGAATTCGTTAGGTCGGTTAGTTCTAATGGTCGTGTGACGGATAACTATCCGTCTACACGATCATTTACAAGGTCAGTAAGTACAAACGGGCGTTTGGACGGGCCTAGTCACCCTAGGGTTGTCGATAGTATGTCATGCAGGCAAATTTACTTGAGAAGCTACACATTTTCGAGGAAAGAAAGCATGCCTCAAAAGGCAAGAAAGTGTGCTGGCCGGATTAAAGAAAGAGTTTCATCTCGTGGACGGACGAGGAGGAAAGTTTCCGGTGAGGGTCACGGCAACATTGTGGTTTTGAGAAGGGCGAAGGAAGTTTCGTGCGCCGCCATGAATGTGGTTTTCCGGCGGTTGTTGTCTTGCACTACAAAAGTTGACGTGGTTGGGTAATCATACATTATAAATTATAGTGATAAAAATAATAATATAAAGATAAATGTAATCATCTCCATCCCCTCTCTGCTTGCTTTCCATTTTGTTAGTGATTATATTGATATACATACATGATGAGTGAGGGGTGATGTAATAAATTAATCTCACCTTCCGTTTGATTTACTGTTATTAAAGTTAAGACACCGTGATCAGCTTCATTGCAATGATCTCATCTCATGCATGCCTTTCTTTTACAATTAAACCACCTTATTATGTTAAGTTCAAATAAAAATCTACTTATCTTATAAATATATTTTAACTAAAATTTAGTTTTAGTTTCTTTGTTCTATGCTTAAAACAAAGTTTAGTATATATTAATTATAATGAATCAAGTTTAGTATATTAATTTTATTACTTAATATGTGTGATAAAGTTAGTTTTGGTAAAATTCACCGCATTAAATTATCAGCCGAAAAAAAAAAATACAATGCAGAAAAGAAAAAAGTGCATAACCAACAAAGAATTGGTGCAATGATTTAGTTGTTGTCCTCCTTGAGGTGGTCAAAAATCTGACTACTGATATATAAATAATTAGTTAAACAAAAAAAAAAAGGTGGGTAGGCGAACTGTAAACGGACGTTAGTTCGTTGCTTAAAATATGAAAGGGGCAAGGGCACTTCTTTGAGTTCTTTCGGCGTACATGTAAACGTGCAAAAGAAGACAAAGAACGTTGATTATATATATATAGGTCGGACCATCGATTCTTAATAGATTTTGATCGCCTATAAATTTAAAACTACATTGACATGGGTATACTTGGCATGTTAATTAATTTGCGCTTAATTCTTTCACAGAGTTTCATCTAGTTTGTGAGAATGTTTATTAACCAACGTCGTATATATAAAAATGTAAATTATACCCTTCATTTTATCAGATCGTTAATATTGCTCAAATTTCTCTTCACATAATTCGAATAATGTAATGAGAACCCTGAAGCAGTATATATTGATCCTGCAAGTCATTTTTGTGATATATGATATACAAGGTACGTAGTATATGTAGTGCATGAGTTTTAATTGCAAAACCTCTAAGCTACTCATTATGTTAAATATATATGGTTTCATACATTTATTTACAGAACACCTTCATATTTTGGAGTAATTTATTTCTTTGTTATCAGAGCTCTAGATGGTGCGGGCCTTAAATTCAATCTCTGTCACTTTCAATATTCTTAAAATTTATGTTAAATACAAAAAATAAATTAATACCCCAAAAATATATTCACATAATTTATAGTGAATACGGAAGGCAAATTAATGCCCTAAAAATGGGTGTCATTGTTCCACTTTTTACCTCATAAATGGGCTTTCAAATGAGGGGAATGTTAACCGGTTTCTCAACACATTAAACCTATTTTAAAACATAACTATATTTTGTGATATCTAGAATATTTTTTTATAGAAATTTTAGATTAACCGATTTCTCAACACATTAACCTTATTTCAAAAGGGGTTTGTTCCCCAGCCAGTGTTGGATGGGAACCCACTGCCGCAATGTTTCATTGCGGCAGTACTCTCCTACCGCAATGTTTCATTGCGGCAGCGGTATCCTATCGAACGTTGGCTGAGGAACAATTTTCATTTCAAAAACATAGCTATAATATATGATATAAAGTTCATTAATATTTTTTTCAAAACATAACTACTCCCTCCGTCCCAGCAGGTTGTTTACGCTGGGAGAGGGAGGGCTTGACACGCATTTTAAGGCTTATAAAAAGTATAGTTCTATAAATTTTTTTGAATTTTTTTTTCTGTATAAAAATATAATAGTTTAATTTTTATTCAGAAAAAAAAAATTATAAAAATAAATTATAGAACTATATTTTATAAGAGTCTTAAAATGCGTGTCAAGTGCACGGTTCCCGACGTAAAGAACCTGATGGGACAGAGGGAGTATTATACTTGATATCAGGATTTTTCTAGTATATGCTCTATTTCAAAACATAACTATAATACATGATATCAAGATTTTCTAGTATATGCTATAATCGTTATTTCTGATGAACCGGCGATTTTTATTTTTATTAGTAAGAATTTTTGTGTATATAAGACGACTCATTATTGAAAATGAAATCAATTAAAAAATTATCATTAAGTAGCTAATTGTAACTACGAGCACGTTAACATATATTAAACAGCATGCATGTCCTTTACTACCTTCATTTTTTTTTAAAATCAATGTCCTTTTCCTTTTGTTACCTAGTAGCATAATCATAAGAAGTGTATGATAGTAGAAGTTGTTTAATAATTAATAGTGAAAAGAAAACTTCAACCCACAATATAGAAAGTAACGGTAAATTATGCATATATAATAGTATTTTGGTCGGGGTTGGACTCGGTTGTGTAGTGATCAATTACTCAATTGTCAAGTGTGCACAATATATGGACAGCAGAGTGACTTCGTCCAAGTAATCTAGAAGACTAGAACTACAGGGTCATTTTGTTATTTTAACTAAATATTCATCAATTAGTGTTTAACTTTTTAATCGTAATATTATTATAAGAACATTTTTTTTGAGTGTTTTAATATAAGATTAATTTTTTTGAGTGTTTGTAATTGTGTAACTCTTTATATATGACAGAAAAAAAATTTGTATTCAGTGATTTGTTTATTTAAGTATTATGTATGAAAATTGTTAAAACTATAGTCTCTAATTATATATTTAATTGAATTGTACGTTTTTTTATTCTTAATCTCATATGTATTTCTGAATTCTGATTATTATATGAATTTGCATAGTTAATTTTCAAACTTAAATGGAATGTATAGCCTAAATTAAACTAATAACCCGTAAAACCCCGACTTTTCTGATAATAAATTGCACTTAAATATCAAACTAACATTTCAAATAATATTGATGCTTAAAACAAGTTTTGAAAATATCTATAAAATTCTAGGATCCAAGACATAATTAAAATTATCTAACAGAGAATAAAATCAAATCCATGGAGAAGCAGCTCCAAAATCAAGTACTATCACTAAAATATTATTCTAAATAAACTTAAAACAAGTTCATTTCCATGTCCGTCCAAGAGTTAAGTACCTGAAAATTTGTATGTTATGAGCCAAACAGCTTAGGAATAAAACAATTCGACACTAGTGGATCAAGTAGTTCATAATTTTTATAGAGTCAAAATCTTTGTTCAAAATCCAATTATCACATACGACTTAAGTTAATTCCAAAACTCGCTAAGACCACAAATACATGGTGACATAGTATCATAGGTTTATATCTTTGTCAATTATGCGTATCATAGAGTGTGTGCCCCCGAAGGTATCATAAATTGCACTCCCTAGTAAGTATCATAAACTAGTTTCGGAACTATACACAATTACTAACGGTTCATAAGTGTGAGCTCACTATGAATTCTTATATCTAAAACATTTTACTTGATCCATAATTTAAAAGAAAAACAGTGCAAAAATATTTAAAAGATTTTAAAATAAAACAAAAGTGCGAAAAGTTAACTTACCTTAATAAAGAAGATCACCGATTAGCAAATAATATCTTGCATCAAAAAAAAAAAGCAAATAATATCTAAACAAATATTAAATATAAAGCGAATATGAATATTAATTTTCGACCATAACCAAGCCAATATGTCATGTATTAACAAAAACGTCATTGACCACTATTTTATATATTTATATAGACCATGGTAACAAATAATCATAATACTAGTGCTCTTGTGTGTCTATACAAAGTATACATAAATCTACTTTTTACAAATTCTAAACTAGTATGGGCATTAGCTATATCTATATTATTATTATATTAAAGACGAAACATTGAAAGTTTTGGTAGTCTGGTCCTTGGTACTTGGTACTTGCTGTATTTACTAAATTACCCTCACTAATTGTCATACAAATCAATTACTCATTTCAACTA
>PHNY01257324.1:2818-13916 GCA_003724115.2 Anethum foeniculum
GTGTATGTGTATTTCTAAGCAAATTATTACCTTTGCTGGGTTGTGAGATCTTAGGTCTTCACAAGAGACTCCTATTTATTATATAGCTCTAAAAAATTGCATCTTATATTTGGTTCTAGTAATAATTAGAAAAAATTGTGATTAAACAGGAAAAACATTTTTATTTCCTCAGAGAAAATCTACTTTCTGTGTACTAATAACTAATTGTTATAAAGTAATGTCCCATTGAATGAGATGAGGCTGATAGAGTCACAAGGTCCCCGTTGGCTCTGAAACAGGGCCGCTGCCAGAACCTTCTTTTTGAAACTTAAAACACAAACAGACAGGTGATTTACAGACAGAGTATCAGAATATTCCATCTGCTGCGAAGGTGTCCTAGGATCTGGGAAAAAAGTTTACAAGCACCACTAATGTGCACGAGACGTATGTTTTAGACAGAGATAATGAGTATTTTTAGAATTTTGGGTCTATGACTGCTTACAGAATAAGAACAGATATATAATATATAATTATATATCACTAGTGTTTTTGTAACTGAGCTTATTACCTTTCATTTGACCTTTAATGGTAGACATTTCAAGTCCCCAATCAGTTACTTAGCAAATTTTGGATGTGTGGAAGGTAAGCTTCAGACATGTTTAATATACGACATCCGGGATCATGAGGATTTATATGATATGATCCTCCAAATTCCTGAGTTCGAACCAAATCTTTCTCAGAGGAAGGGGCCGGTATAGTTTTCAGAGGGTTTGACCTCATGGGTTTTAGTACATTCTGTTAAAGGTTTTACAGATCATTATTCTTCGCAATACTAACTCTCAAGGTTATTATAGCTAGTCAGTCATTTTTGGAAGATTATTTATTGTAAATTGACGTCTAGCAGTAACTAATAACAATCAATGAGTTCCCGAGTTTCTAAATCTTAAGAACATAATGGGAAATATAATAACAAAAATGTCTATTATCCTTAATAAATGTAAATGTAAATCCATATTATAGTTATACATGAACATTCAACATTTCAGTGCAAAAAATAAAATAAAATCTATAGGACAGAACAATGATTCAGAAAATTTACCAACCTGCTGAGTGCTCTCTTCTCTAGTTCCACATATTCCATATGGTTATCACCAGGATCAATATTACTAGTCTTGAGATATTGGGACCCTGTAATTCCGTTTGATGTTCACGATTCCAACTAAGAAGCGATCAATTTCAACTTACAAGCAACCCAATGTTCAGGTGCTCTCTTAACTCATAATCCAATGGTTAATCACCAGGATCTATAGTGCAAGTCCTACGATATTGGCCTATTGGGACCTCAGTGTTTTAGTGACGTTCAGAACACCAATTAAGAAACAATCAAATCCTTGTTCTAATAGATTCTAATACCAGTTTAACAGCATTACACTAGCACGGTGTATTAAAACTTCTATGTTGACATCTTTACAACCTACACAGAAAATATAAATGAAAACTTTTTGATCATGCATATAAATTACAATATGGACAGCACTTCACTCTATGATACAATTGCCTAACTGACATTCACATCAACACAATACCGACCACTGATACTCTCCTATACTAAAATTTCTTGATAACCTATCCTTCTCACAAATTGACAATGATCATCAATCTTTACTAATGATCACGCCAATCAACACCGATAATGCACTAAGAATTTCAACTCTCCACCAACAAATAAACACATCAACCGTAAAGAATCATAACCTCGATTCGTAGAATTGATCAAATCACTAATTAACGTGCCCGGGCTCTATACCAAAGAGCCTCTCAATGCACCTGATTTCAGATGTCTGCAAAGTCTGCACCCATCTAATACCCTTCCAGATCATTATTACGAGCGGGATACACCAGGTATGTTTCGTTTTCTTTACAAATCAACCCTATTCAATCAGATGCAATGCCTAAACCAAAATGGGTATTACATTCTTGAGAAAAGAAATCATTTTTCTCTATCACAATTCTCAAAGACTCAACTTGGTTCCCAGAACAACAAATTTTTTTACTTTCTTTAGACACTGCTAAATCATCATTTGGGTTGTTTCTAAAACACATAAAACACACTCCAAACTTCTCATTCCTACCTATAAAACAGCAAGAAATTGAATTTGAAAGCAACTTACTCCTCCAAATCTTTCTCAATTGAAACCAAAACCCCTTTTTGGCCTTTTGATCCTTATTAAGGCCAGACATATATGAAAAATGAAATGATTATATTAGCCTGATCACAGTACAAAATGGGTACAGATTCTTGAAAAAGATGAGATTTTGATAAAGTGGGTAAGTTTAGATTGCAAGTACAGGCGTGGAATAAAATCTAACTTAATGTGTTAATGTGTTGTTGAAGGCAGTATAGTTATATTGGATTTACCAATGTCAACATCACATGACCTGTTCTAAACTTGTAACATGTACATAAGTCTTAACTAACAAATTAATGGTTGATTATACTCACATGTGTCATCAAGTCATGATATTTCCTAAAACTATTGTATATAATACTCATTTGTTTTACAAAGTCCAATCCAATGATGGTAAATTTTTGGTAAAAAATAGGATACTTTACATAAATTTCTTGGTGTAACAGTGGAATAGCAATCACAAAAATCCAGGTAAACAGGGCAATTTTCATTTTTGTTTTCTTTTTTTCCAGTTCACTAGCCAAAATTATGGTTCTGACAACCAATTTATTGTTATGACTCCCTCCATCCCTCTGAGATGTATACGTTCACTGTTTGCACGTATTTCGAGGCTCTTATAAAGAATAGTTCTGTAACTTTTTTCTAAAAAAAAAATTTTCTGAATAAAAGTTTAACGTCTAAACTTTTTTTCAGAATTTTTTTTATATTTTTTAAAGTTATGGAACTATGCTTAAAATAAGTCTTAAAAAACGTGCCAAAAAGTAACGTATAGAATTCAGGGACAGAGGGAGTATCACTTATCAGAATTTTGGGATTAGGCTCACTATATTTTTCTGTCCTATAATTTAAATATTAATAGCACTTTGCAAAAAAGTTTTGTCTAAAATTATTCAATTCGTGTTTGGTTCTAGTTTGGCACATTGGTAATTTTTTTGCAAAATTTGACTAAATGAAATTTCTAATATTAGTGTTTGGTAATTAACTTTTTGATATAGCGATTTGGTCTCAAAACACTAATTTTGAAAAAGTTACTTGGAAAAGTCTTTTTAAACTCACGTATACAAAAACCTAATTGAAACATCTATTTACCAAAAATTTTTGTTCAAAATAACTATATTCAATCCGTAAACTCAATCAGCTAGTCAAAATAGCTAATTCAATTTGCTTGCAATTTACTTTTCAATAACTTCAACTTCATCTTTTTTTAAAGTTACATGGATGATCACTCTGGAGAATTATTTCAATAGATAAGGTAAATGATTAAAACTTAATTTTTAAATGTGAAGAAACTATGTGTCATGATATAGAACCACAAATTGAAACAAGACAAGGGTCATCAAATAGAACAACATATTGGAAAAAAGAAAAGTGCTTTAAATTATTTAAAGAGAGAATTATTATAGCACATAATTAAAAAATGACAGTGCTAATAAGGCTGAGTGGTGACAGTCATGAAACAAGAATTGGATGGTATGTATCTGTTTGGATTATCATACAATCACTAGTAGAGTAGTAGTTGGAAAAAAGAATCTCAATAATGGAATCCCCATAAAAAACTTGCAGAAACTTTCTGAGAACCAAAGCATGTATAATATATTATCCATGGTGTTTGTTTGATATGGTTAGGTTCATAATTTAAAGCTTATCTGCTAATCAAAATCATTTCATGATCATACCATGCTGTAAAGGAGAAAAGTAACATCTTTTTGAAACAAACAATTACCTCATCTCTCTCACCTTCTCAGCAGGTGCCACCTTATTTATTTTCCAATATAGGAAATGTATATATAAGGCCTTGGGAAATTCAATCCATGATGTTACAATTTACTGGTTTGTTTCTTGACAAAGCTTGAAGTGAAGACCTTGCATTTGTTCAAATGAGAAGAGGAAGTCGAAAAATATGGAGGATAGTGCCTTGTACTAGCAGAAAAAGAAGTTTGTGCTGCGAGTCGCGGATGGACATTGATGAAATACTTAAGACTAAGCTTGCTACAATTGCAGAAGAGCCAGAGATGTGGGAAGAAATGGAAAATGTATTGACAGAACACCGCCCTTTTGCTAAGAAGAGAACGGAGAAGATTTACATTAAGGTTAAGCTGGGGGCTTTTGAACGCCTCATCAGTTCAGCTTTAGGTGCTCTTATGTGTTTCTTATGACTAGCTTTGTGTTCAAACATGTTTTTAAAGTTAACTATGATGCCTAATTGACACCTTTGAATTCTCTGCATTTGCTGTATTCTGTGAATATCATTTCAAAAAGATTATATGGCATTTGGTGTTGGATTGTATATGTAAATCTTTGCATGTATGTTGTTATGTTGTCTACTCCTGTAATTAACATGTAACTGCTGGTAAGCTCCTCGATTTGTTCTGTAATCCAAGAATTTTCGCAAATTTGTATGCTTCCAAGGTCTTATTATATTCTTACTAATTGCGACTATGAGTGAATTGATCAGCATTGTATTTTTCTAGAATTACCAGTTATCAACAAATTATGAAGGCCTCTTTTATCCCTTGCTTTAGCCTAGTAGCGGGTACCCTCTGGTTGGTAATAAGAAGTCGAGGGTTTTAAGTATCACCAGAGACATAACTATGTAAGTATCATAATTAACCTTCGATGGAGTTCAAAGCCCTTAAACATGCTTATTTTCAAACTCATCTGAATTAAACATTTTCTGTACCCATTTCCTTCTTTGCAGAACTTCTATAGATGGTATAATGTTGCCTGTACTGCATTAATACCCGAGGAACGATAATAATAGGCTGTATTATGTAGTGTTTAATCACATCAGTTGAAGACTTGAAGATATGCAATATAGTTATCTTAAGCTACTAAAAAAGACAGGGAAAGAAGGGTGAACAGATAAGAAACATATATATTGAAACTTAAAGCATGGCTTCTTCATTTAGCATTCAGGTGAGAACCAACTCGAAAATAATCCCCGGACATACGCTATGAATTTCAGAACTTTATACACTAACTCAGCATAGACCTCGCAATCTTCCTGACCATATACAAGGAGAGGAGTGAATTTGAATTGGTTGATTAAAAAGAGTGCCCGGAAGTGGATCGGAAGGTCATGTTAATTGTGCTGATCAAATGTCTACATGCTGTCCGCTAGGCTGCATGTACGAACTTTGATAAAAAAGAAAAGAACAAGATTGTGTACATCAACATTTCCTTACAGACGAGTTATTATTATTATTATTATTTTGCCACAAAAAAGGAGATATTTCATTACGTTTTTAAATCATTCAGCATTACATTATGCAACTCCGGATGGACATCTCCCTACGATCAGCAATTGAACTGTATCTCACTAAGTTGTGAGCTACAGATTTAATATCAATATTTTACCTTTTCTTTTTGCTAATTTATGTCCACCTTGTTACTACATCTTACATCTTTTTCTGTATAATGACATCCAAATGCACAAGCTGGACAGGTAGAACAACTTTTCATCACAAGATGAATGTTAATGAATTATGAAAGCAAAACAAAAACTGATGAACTTGACTCTGTGAGATGATTTGGAGTAGAAAAGCCAACAAAGTATACAAAGTGCAGGACCTCCGAAATCATTTGTTCCCAAGCCACAATACCCCCAATAATACTAATAATAACTTTGATATCTGACGGAATCATTGTCAGGGGTTGTAAAATTTAGGAATTTTAAAGGTTACATGACTACAGTTACGATTTGAAACTAAGTATACTTGTCAATTTTTCAATACTCTAGCAGATGCATAACTCTACATAACCAGCATCTCTACCCTTAATTTCATTAGTCAAATTCTTTCTCAGAGTTTGCAGAACATTAAAATTACATGATCGGATCGTAATGTAATTTAGTGCAGTTCAAGCAGACTTTCAGCAAGTAGCTGCAGAGGAATTTAAACAACAGATTGTATATTTTATGTGCACCATTGTTTTTTTCAGTAACTCAAAGGACTGACTATGTTCCTGTTGTTAAATATTCATAATAGAGTAGGAGTTTATGGATGCTACTAAGAACAAGTCCAAGTAGCGTTGAAGGCATGAAATTCTTCAAACTTTGGTTTTAATTTAAGTGTCAATGCTAATTATGCTATCAATCTTTTATGCACTACAGAGAAAGTGCTATCAATCTTTTATGCACATAGAAATGATTCTCCTGATTTTGTGGACTTGAACTCTAAACAGAGAGCAAATTCTATTAGCGAACATTGTTGTAGGTTCTAATGCTAGTGTTGTTTGGAAAATGGATAAACTTATAATTTGTCTAGCATTATCAATTAGTAGGATTAATCATAGAAATTTGAATCATAAACCTCTAGAGAAAAAGTATCACTAGGTTGCCAAGTTGAAGATGATTACCTAACATGTTCAAAAAAAATTCTGAAGCAATATAAATAAATATAGAAAAAGCACATAAATTTCGAAGTAGTCTACCATTGTATTCTTACACAGAGATATTAATTCTGAACTTCAAATCTTTACTTTCCACTGGAATGGAGACTGGAGAGACATGGTACCTGTTAGCACACTTCCCCTTTAATCACCTATCAGGAGAGCTATTACTCCTAAAAAAATAATTATAACCAGTTTCACTCGATTATTCCCGACATATTACGCGAGGAATATGTTGAATTTTGAACCATTCTGTTCCAGTGCCTTTTCTGCATCTTTCTTTTAGAATAGGACAATCAGATATCTCAAGACATTGAATGCTATCTGATTTACCAAAAGCGGGCAAACTCTCCAAATTCATGCAATTCAGAATATATAACGTCTTTAGGGATGGAAGTTTTGCTAGTGCATCCGGGAGAGCTTCCACTCCATTAAAATCAAATATATCCAGTTCTGCCAATGCAGGGAAGGTGGAGGAGAGACGATCATCAAGTTGCTTTGCAGGTAGTATTGACTTTACCTTTTCCGACCCCCACAATTGTAGCTCGATTAGGTTAGGAAAGGAAATCACACAAGAAGCAGAAAAGGGCCATGGAAATTCATCTAATGCCTCCGAGAAGGGCCCCAATTTCAGCTTTACAAGCGTGGAACTTAGACATTGAGAAAACATCCCATATTTTGGGCACCTCACAATCATAAGATGTTGAAGAGCGCCAGCTTTTTCAAGTACACCAATGTTAGTTAGACCTGGGCAGTTACTCACTTCTAATTTCTCAAGAGCAATACCGATGGTTAGACTTGACAAATCTGTGCAGTTATTGAGGTCCAAAGATGTCAGAGACATAGAATTGTTTTTCAAAAGATCCTTGATTACAGATGTAATTCCTCTTCCTCCGTCTTTGATATTCAACAGTCGTAAGTTCACAAGAGAGCTAAGATTCTTGCTCATTGTTTCTAGCATCACGCTGCTGTCCAAATCTTTGATCTCCAACTTCTTCAAGGTTGGAAAACAACTGCTTGGAATTTTAGTCAACTTTGAACAACTCACAATTTCTAACACCTCCAGTTTTGGAAATACTAGCATATTACCTTGGTCTTCACCATCTTTACACATAACAGGTTCTATCCATTCTTCTAGCCTTGGTAAACCCCGCAACATAAGCTTTATCAATGAAGGATACATTGTTGTAACTGTTTTCTCTGCTCTACTTTCGGAAAGCTCGATACTACCTCTACCTAGACCTCCACAGATATCGTTCCCAATAACCTTGGCGGTTTTCATCCCATTTATTTCTATCTCTACTAGTTTGGGAAGGTGGCCCAGTGGTGGAATGTTTTTGCAACTGTTACAAGATTTTAATGTGATTTTCACCAAATTGATCATCATCGTAAACCATGATGCAAACTTCTGCTCCTTGAAGTTGACAATTTTCAGTTCTTTCAGATTTGGGTGAGGTTTCAATCCTTTCATCACCTCCTCATCATTGTATTCTCTGTTTTTTGCTTCATCTTCGTTTTTGTTCCATTCTAACTTTAAATGCTCAATGCCAGATTTTGTGCACAAACTTGCATCGCGGGCTTCATCCATACTGTATATGTCATCAAGGCCATAAAGCTCAAGTTTTCCTCTAAGATGTTTTAGCCCTCCTAGCTGTCCAACGATACAATTCTGAACTCTACTCACAACATAATGAGGCAGTGTTTGCAGACATGTTAGCCTCTCTATCCCAACAATTATGCATCTTGACTTGGCATATGCCATCTTAATGAACAAATGCCTCAAGTTAATTAAGCTGCAAAACTTTTTGGGGACCTCATCTAGTTTCCAAACTCTCAAAAGTTGCAAAATTCTGAAATGTAACTAGGCAAGCTAGAGCAGAAACAAGAGATGTCGAGATGTTTAAGGTACTTCATCTTGCTTAGCGAACTTGGCAACTCTTCAATAACTTCATTAGTATTCAGAACCAAAACAGTCAAATGTTTGAAGTAAGGTAACACGTCCCCAAGGATACGAGCTTTTGCATATAGTACTTGTACTCTCTCAAAGTTTTTCTTTAGAATTGTCGGTTTAATATTTGAAACCCCTGTATTAAGCCTCACATATATAGATTTGGAAATATGGTTCAGCTCCTGACCTGCCTTCAAAGTTATAGAGTGATGTTTAGACAACTCTTGTCCAAGATCATGCACCATATCATGCATCTTGCAAGTGGTGATATTTCCAAATTCATCCCTTTCCGGATCTTGTAACAAAGAATTCCACAATAGAATATTAAAGTACTCATCGCCAATATCTTCCATCAATGCATAGCTACCTTTAGGAGGTAAAAGAAATCCTAATGCCATCCATATTTGTATCATTTCATCTTTATGAATGACAGAATCCTTTGGCATAATAGAACAATATGTAAAACATCGTTTCAAAGATGGACTAGGTAAATTCTCATATGACAACCTCAAGGAAGACAGTACACCTTTTGATTTCCATACTTCACTGTTTTGAATCAACAACCACTCTTGCTCATACTTCTTCGAGCGTAATAAACCCCCTAGTGTTTTAATTGCCAAAGGCAGGCCGCCGCATCTTTTCACCATACTTCTCCCCAAAGCAGTAAACACATGGGTCTCTACAACTCCACCTTGTGAAAATGCTATTTTCTTAAACAACACCCAACTATCTTCCTCGGATATTTTTTCCACCCTATGAGAAACCGAACATCTTATGGCATCAACAACTTCCTGGTTACGAGTGGTAACTATAATTTTGCTCCCTCTTGCACCATCAACTGCAAGTAAAGAATTCCTCAAGTTATCCCATGCATCAGGTTTATCATTCCAGACATCATCCAATACGAGTAAAAACTTTTCCCCTTTTAGATTCATCTTGAGACTGTTGATTAGTCCTTCTGTACTTTCTAACATGAAAGGCTTGGAAGTGAGAGATACCACCATTTGATTTAAAATCTTGGTGAAATCAAAATCATCTGATACGGTAACCCACATCCTCTTCGGGAACATATTGATCACAACATCTCTATTATAAACCATTCGAGCAAGAGTCGTCTTACCTTGACCTCCCATTCCTACAACAACAATTACCGGTAAATCCTCCTCATCATTTTTGCATACCATTTGAACCAAAAATGATAAATCATCCTCTCTTCCCACTATCAGTGACTCATCTTCAAATGGAGGGGTCCTGCGGATCTCTCTTGGTTGCAGAATGGAATTTAAATATGCTACAGGCTGAAGTCCAAGATCTCCAGCCCATTTAAACATTTTGTCACATGAAGTTTGAATTGACTTGATCTTATGAGCCAGCTTAATACGATATAATATGCTATATTTAGAAGGAATTAAAAAGTCTTGTACCTTACCACGATTCTCCACTTTTCTTCGAGTAAGTTCATGTGCAAGTTCATCCATGAAAACTTTAGCAACATTAGCCACATCTTCAAGTTTATCAAACCAGTTTTGGACAGCAGACATTGTCAGTTTCTTGGAACTAGCATCCAACAAGAGAGCATCAATTGATTCCAATCTTTCGCGAAGTGCCTCTAGATCTTCATGAAGATTCCAAGCCAGAATCACTTCTTCAGTTGCAAGTGAAACAAGCTTGAGAACTAATCCACTAGCTAGATCAGCTACAACTGCATCACCCATGTTCTCTTAGTTTGCCTTTTCTAGTTCTTCTATTTATTTTTGTTTGAGACGATTAGTTATCAAAGTTGCTTGCTTCTTTTTATCTTAATCAACTCACAGATCAAAGATGATAATGGCATATGTAAAATACCTTATTTCATCTAAAGTCAACCGTTTCTTACTCGATTTTATTTTTCTAGTGTGCATGGGGTTCCCCAGCCACGTGCAGTTGTTGATACAGGTTACAGGGTTATATCAATGTTTTCCTTCTGACAAATGTAGTTTCAAATTTTGCGTTTCCTAGCTTCATCCCCATTTTCTTCCTTCTCATTTATTTATCCCCTAATATTTCTTTCTTATTTTACCTTCCCCTTCTTTCTCATTTTACCTTCCCCTTCTTATATAGCTTTAGAAAGCATTTCCAAGAAAGTAGCTAGTCATTAGATAAAATAATATAAAATAAATATTATGTAATGTGCTCCAATAATATTAGTTATATTTGAAATATAATTTTGATTGTTATTTTAAAATTTTAACCGTTATATTTTAATGATTATATTTTGATAAAAGGGATTGTGAAGGAACTATTAATAAAAAAAATTGATTATTTTTTATTTAATACAAATAAAAACAAAATATATAATTAAAAAAATTATATATAATGATATTATTGTAATAATTTAAACATGAGAAAAATTATTTAACAAACATTACTTATATATTATAGTGTAAACTAATTCTTTTTATTATATTAGTTTATTAGTAATTTTTGTAAATACATAATATGCTTTAAAAATAATTATATAAGTAATTAATAGATTTGGTTGACAATGAAATTTTATAGATTTTTTTGAAAAAATCTATATATATATATATATATATATATATATATATATAAT
>PHNY01257340.1:10499-27767 GCA_003724115.2 Anethum foeniculum
TTAACACAAATTTTAAGTTTGATGCATTGCTGACAGTTGAAGCAATATACATATAGAAAATTGTTTGCATTCGAATAATTGTGACAAGTAAGAATATGTATAAGAGTCAAATTGAAGAGTCAAGTTATTAGATTACAAAGAAACCTCGGACACAAACAATAACATTTTACATTGTTATATCAATTCACCAAACAAACAATGACAAAGAAGCAGTTATATATAATCAACCTGAAGATAAATTGACAAATATTGCAGGTTAAGATATTCTGATCAAAACGAAGTAGTACACGATATTTAGTCTCGTTTGCCTAAAAAAAGTTGTTGCTTAAGAATAAAGTCTTTTACGTCCTTTGCCTTAGAAAGAAGGTACTTATTCTTGCAAAAGCACATATGCTTCCAAGTTCTTTTACTTGAGTAATTTTACTAGAACCACATTCCTTTTCCATAAAGAAGTTTGTTCGTGAAAAAATGTGTATCCGGCTTAGTTTTGGATAGGAAAATCGATTTCTCAAATGACAAAGACTATGATAAGTTATAATTTGTGTCTGCTCTAATTTTTAACACAAAGGTGTGGGGATTACCCCTTGCTATAGGGAAGACAAAATTAGATTTCGCCAAGAGAAGGGCCTGTGATAAGTTGCTATACAGTAAACCTGTGTCTGTCATGATCCATGAGTTCTCTGACTTCTCTCAGAATTTCATAGAGTACATAAATAATTTACTACTTAGATATCGACATATATGTCCTGTTTAGTGATTGCAAACTAAATTATCCGCATCCTGAAGACATCAGGATTTAGAAAGTACTTAAACATGTAATTTAGAAACGTAACAACCTGGACTCGTCTAATGCAATTATCATAGCGTGTTTTTGCATCTTTGGTTCCTTAGCTCATCTTTGGTTCTATAATGGCCTTGTTTACCTTCATCATAACTTCAAATTACGTTTATGGGACCTCATGATACATAAATCTAAGGAATCCACTCTTCCACTCTGTTGTCATGAACATATTGAATTTACGGGATTTGATTTTGATCATGTAAGTGGTAATTACAATGTTGTCATTCTGTCATTTGATTTGAAGTCTGCTAGTGTTAACTACTCTAATTCCGATTCTTGGATTGATATATTTGTTCCTGTTAATACGCACGACAGGATTGTGAAGTTTAAGGCTGCAAGTAACAAGTTCAAGTTGCTGTCTGAATCAAGACATGAAAAAAATGTTTCAATTCTCCCATCTATGTATGAAACAAACACAAAGACACGCACACACACCAGAGAAATGTGTATGTTTACAAAAGGAAAGTATGAAAGAATTTACAGTTAAGATCTGTATATATCTATTTATATGTAGGGGGAGCTACATATTACAATTAACAGATATCAAATTTTCTGCATTCGAATAATTCAGTGACAAGTAAGAATATGTATAAGAGTCAAATTGAAGATTTAAGTGGTAAGATTGCAAAGAAACCTCAGACACAAGCAAAAACCTTTACATTCTTATTCCAAATTACCAAACAAACAATGAAGAAGAAGTCATATAACCTGAAGAATGATTGACAAAATATTGCAGGTTAAGTTATTCTAATCAAATAAAGTTATTCTACATCCTTTGCCTCTGAGAGAAGTTACTTTGTACTTCTAAATCACAAGTAAAGAAAACACGAAATTAAATTAAAATTTTAAATTTGGTTCCTCCAAGTAAAGTTATTAATTCGTTTTAAGGCAGTCTCAAAGCCTTGGTGTTGCATAATATCAACCCCTGGTTTTGTACATTATGTCATCAGGCCAGACCAGGATCATATGCTGAAGCTGCTCTGGTTATCCACAGCCAAGAAAAGGATGACTTGTCTTTGTTTTTACTCTTTCGTGTCGGTCCTAGGGATCAATCTGTAGCTGAACTCAAATGTCCCTCCTCCAGAAAAAAGTTTAGAGATTCCATGCTTGTTATTTGTGACAGAGGGCAGAGGCATTGTCTGTTTTACGGTAAATGACCATGACAGGTATCAGCCCAGTCAGGCTCATTGCCATACTAGTACCTATCTTTGGAACCAGGCAACTATGCTCTACAAACTCATTCCCCCACATAACATATTTTATGATTATGATAAAACCGTGGAAGTGGATTTAGGCTTTGGCTTCGATCCCATAGAAAACGATTTTAAGGTTGTCAGGTTTATAACCTCTCGGTTTGCAACTGAGGTCTATTCTTCAAACATGAATGCTTGGCGAAAAGTTGAGCCTGAGCCAGCGAGTTTTGACTATTTGAGTGATTACAAGGTCTGCATTGATGGAATTTTATGTTGGACGGAATATGACAATATTTTTTCTTTTGATTTAAACAAGGAGGTGTTTACTTCAATGACTTATAAATTCCCTATATCTACATACCTATCCTTGCATAACCGACTTAAAAAATTCCATTGGTGTAGTTCTTGGTAAAGGACTAAATGGTATGATTAACTTGTGGACGTTAGATGATATTGAATGCCTTCGTGGGGGTGGAGTTGGAGTCGAGGCATTGGGGACTCTAATGCTAAGTATTGATGCAAATGTACTTGTGGACGTTAGATGATATTGAATGCCTTCGTGGTGGTGGAGTTGGAGTCGAGGCATCGTGGACTCTAATGCTAAGTATTGATGCAAATGTACCACACTCTACTTGTACCTGCTTTAGAAGTGGTGATCTCCTACTAATGTTTGATCATAAGAAATAGTTCTCATATAATTCCGACAAGGAAGAGGCTAAAGAGGTTCCAGTTCCAATCTATCAGGGTAACATCTGCAAGTACATGGAGACCCTAGTTTCAATTACCGGATTTAAGCAAGTGAAGTGGAATGCTCATCAGGCAGTGTTCTGTCATTGTAGTATTGGTTAATAATAAGTGATTATCTACAATGTTCACTAGTAATTTTGGTTTTTGTATCCTCTGTTAGCCACAATTTCTTTTTTATTTCGTAAATTGTACCGTTCTTGTAGCTTATTTTCGATAAGGAAACAGACTTCATCAGCTAAACTGATGAACTGGGGGATTTCAAAACTGAATTTCCAATATATTTAATAGTAAAAAGTTGTTATCACTTTTTTTTTCAGAAAGTATCACTGTTACCCAACTAGCCAACCAGCCAAGACCTATATTCGGAGTTGAAGAAGTGTGATATAAGTCCAATAACTAAAGCCCAGCCCAGATGATATGTTTAGATTTTACATCTGGGCTTTAAATTGGCATCCTATAAATATTTGGAGAAACTTGGAGACTGGAGTACTCATTGAATTAAATAGTCAAATTTCTGTCAAAAAAATTAAATTGTAAAGACATATAAACATAACTGTCAAAATTGATTTTTTTTTTTGTCGGTTCAATTTCGATTAGGTTTATATAATGTGATATGTGTTGTTAGACATGTAACTCGAATCTAGTCGAGTTAAAGGTATACTTGTGAAATTTGAGTTCGAGTTTTCTTTAAACGAGTCAAACCGAGCTTAAAACACATTCAGTTCAAATGACTATACTTTTTAAATTTTTATGACTTCCTCTCTCCTAGAACATTTTTGAGTTTAAATTTTATCTCAAAAAATAAACTACACGTTAATTACATAGGCGGGACAAGTGTACTGGAATATTAAATTTAGAGATTGAAAGTCAGCAGATAAAAGAAATTAGATAGAAAGATCTTGCATCAACCAACCAGAAGTTTATAGTTTTAATTTATTACGACACTTCATTTCAACAATTAAAAATTAAAAGTCAGCTATTTCATTATGCTATAGAATAATATTTGCTATCAAAAGTCAAAACTTGATAAATTGAAGAAAATGTATAAGCATTGTCATACTCATATGTATAAAATATAACACATGTTAGAGTCTGGTTTGATTTGCTTTATAATTTTCAATTATTGAGGCTAGCTTCGAATTAATTGATATCTTTACGACCTATTTTTCCAGATCTAACTTTGAATATAGTCAAATTTGAGGTTTGTGAATTCTTTTTTTTAATCAGAGTATATGAATAATATCGAAATATAATACTCATAAAATAAGATTCTTCTTTTTTTGGAGAAAAATTTATCATCTAGCTGATGACATACATGATGTTCGATGTACCGGGAAGTTTTGATAATAAAACATTCAAGTACGAATGTACGAAAATAACACCGAAAAAGAAACAATAAACGCATACGTATTATAATATTAACTAATTAATTTAGTAAAATACGAAGGTAGAAAATATAATCTTACCAGAGGAGTTCGGAATTAATTGTCCTAAATTTTATAAATTTTGTAATGTTCATTTGAGAGTACTAATTTCAAAATGAAGTTTCTTAATGTCACTGAAGCAGCAGGTTTTATAGCTTTTGCCAATTGCAACTTCCATTCTCATAGGCACAATGAGATGGCGGAATTAAGAGGAAACTTAGGCCGAAACCTGAGCAGCTTGAGCTGAAATTATCAAAGATTCTCACATAATGTGGACATTATACTAAAAATTCTCATTGACAACTTCCGGTATTAGCAAGAACTAGTGCAGAACTTAAGACGTGTACTAGGATTCATAATGAGAGAAAATATATGAAGACTTCTCGCAATTTTACTACGCGTTTATCAAATTTGATCGAATATAATGATATTACGCGGTAATGACATGATAACTGTAAATTTGAAGATAAAATTGTCAAATCTCGATCACTCAATCTGATCGAATATAATGATATTACGCGTTTCTTGGGATGGGGGTACCGGAGTCGTTCCGGTCTCAAGAGGAAGAACTAGTGCAGAACTTAAGAAATATACTGAGATTCATAATGAAAGAAAATATATGAAGACTTCTCGCAATCGTACCACATGTTCACCAAATTTGATCGAATATAATGACATTACGCGGTAATGACATGATAACTGTAAATTTTAGAGAGAAAATTGTCAAATCTCAATCACTCGAATATAATGATATTACGCGTTTCTTGGGATGGGGTACCGGAATCGAGGAAATGCTAACCAGGAGAACAGGACTTGTTTATTGTTCATCCACAAGTGAAAACATACGAGAAAAATAAACAAAATTTTCATTACATGCCTTGCGGACTTCGTACAAAAGAGCAATTACAAATACAAAGAAAGTGCTAAAACCTAAGCTAACTCTCTATTACAAATTTTCAGATTCTACTACTAGTTAGATTAGAGTTAAAAATAATAGTTCTAGCTCTGTCACTCTGTGTCCCTTGATCCCTGTTGCATAGAAATTTGATTTTTGTATTTACAATTTACTTCTCCCAACCTCTTTTGTGTAAGTGCCCGTTTGGAGCACGAGATTCCTATCCAGTTAAATGGAATGCGGATGAGATTTCAATACAAAAATGTATTAGAACCTCGTTCTCATTTAACCGCCTTATTTTCCTATCCAAACGGCCCCTAACTGTCAAATCTTCATGTGATTCATGTCTCGTTGACAGTTTCATGTCTCTTCTTCAAGGGTTTTGGTGAAGGTCTATCTTTTAATCCAACAGCTTCTCATTGTTGGAACAAGTTTCCATATATAGAAAGATGAAAGCACTGCACCGACTGCAACAGGGCCTGCATGTTCCTTTGGACCTGAAATTTCTGTTTTAAATGACTACTTCTGGGAGAGTCTGATGGGCAAGCCATTCTGGGGAAGAGCAAATGGAGCATATTGAATTCCTGTTTGTGGGCCCATCATACACCACCTGCAAAGATGATAGATAGCCAACACATCAGTCATCAGCATCTTACATTAAACTTTCTATTTCTAGAAATTTCGGCAACAAAAACTGATAAAAGTAGGTAAGAAAGCAGCAGCACAACAGTATGGTAAGGTTATTTCGTGTAGTTTCGTGTTTCGTTCACCGAAAATCAACGTTAAATACTAACTTTTCATGTCGTGTATAAAATTGTCGGATAAGATATTCAAACCTACCTATATTTTGTGGTCATATGATGTACAAGTACCAAAATCTCCATCTTGGCTAATTCATTTCCTGGACAAGAGTGGGTCCCATTGCCAAATGGCATAAAAGTGTTGGGCTTTGGGGAAACCTGTTAAATCACAAGAAAAGATTGAATATCAGATCATGAAGATTTATTAACATGATGATTTATCAATCATGATTTAGATACTTGTTTGACTTTTTACCTCAAATCTTGAAGGATCAAATTTCTCAGGCTCTGAATAATTCTCTGGGCTGTGGTGAATATGTCTAAACAGTGGCAATACTTTCCAACCCTTTGGTATTGAATATCCTACAAGATAATTAGATAAACATTAACATGTCAGCTCAAATGACTCACTTTGGCACAAATTTCAAGAAAATTTAGGTTTGAATGACAATTATTTTAGCAACTGACCTTCAAACTCAACATCTTCAACAGCTTCTCTGAATGTAAAAGATAGTATTGATGAAACTCTGAGTGTCTCTTGGATAACCCTAGAAGTTAAAGGCATTTTTTTAGTATCTGCCCAAGAAAGATCCCTTCCTTCACCAGATTCTTCTTTTGTCCTCATTATTGCCTCTTGTTCTTCCTGAAAAATGTCAGTGCAAAAGCACACACTTTTAAGTCCTTGATACCATAAGTCATGTTTATTATTTACGAAGAGGAATATCGACTAGGCTAGAGATTATACGAAGAGGGATATCGACTAGGCTAGAGATTATACGAAGAGGGATATCGAGTAGGCTAGAGATTATATGTAACATACTTTTAGATGTGCAAAATTTTAAAATTTGAGTATCGTAAAACTTACTGTGACAGCTTGAAGAACACTAGGATTTTCAGCCAAGTACTTGACAATCCAAGTTAAGGCACTAGCAGTTGTGTCGCGGGCAGCAAATATAACACCAATCATATTATCTGCTATTTGTTCATCAGTAAGATCTTCTTTGTCACCCATGAAAGATCCTAATAAATCAGTGTAGTTATGCTTCATTTCTCTTCTAAACGAGATTATTTTCGCGATGATTTTTGCTAGTTCTTGTCGTGCTTTCATTGCTTTGTGGAAGAGTGTTCCCGGAAGATTAATTGGCATGGAATTGTAACCCTTTTCAAGATTGTAGTAACACTTCTTGAGGTCCTCTCTGTAGTGAATTCCATCCTTTCCGAAAATAGAAAGTAATGCCACATTGAATGTGTACTGCAACGAGAGAAAAATGAACAATATTTCATTAAAACCTACTACTATTTTAAAAAAACAGAGGTCCTCTGTTTCTGCTCTGTTCAGGGCTGTGAAATAGGGAACTTACTGTTTTCATTTCTTGGAAAGTGTTGATTAGGCCACCTTCCCAGGACTTAAGAGATTCAATAGCTAATGATTCGATATCAGGGACGACATTCTTGACTGATTCGGGCATGAAAGCGCGAAGAACAAGCTTCCTCAGCTTGGCATGGTAAGGTCCATCATGAAAGAAAATGGCTTGTTTTCCTAACATCCTTTCTTTACTAGCTGGAAATGTTGGTTTAAAAAGATGAGATTTTGTAACAAGCACAAGCTTTGCAGCTGCTGGGCTTGAAATCATAACACAAGGACATCCCAATATGTGTGTCTTGAATATTGAACCAAACCTGTCAAAAACAAGAAGATTAGTTAAAACTAGTTCCTAGACATAGTAACTGAGAAACTCTAGTCTAACCTATTTGATGTTAAATATTAATACTGCTAAAAAAACCGATATTCGGTTATTTTGGAAAATTCCGCGATAAAAATAGTTCTCATTTGAGCAAAAGCCTATATCTGTGCGTACAAACTTACTTCTTGACTTTGGAAGCAAAGAAAACATTTGGGTTTTGGGAGTAGAGTTGGAAGGTTTCGCCGATATAAGGCCACCCCATGGTGCCCGGAGGGAGAGGCAGCTTTCGGACACCGGAAACGTAGAATTTAAATAGGGTTTTGAGAAGGATTATAGAGAGAATGATAGGGAAGAAAATGCAAAAGATGGTGGTGAAAATGAACTCCATGTTTGTTTTGTTTTGTGTTGGTTGATAATGAAGAGTTTTTGTTAGTTTGTAAACAAGTGAAGGAGGGGAAGGGTATATATAAGGAAGTTAAAGAGAAACGAGGCCTTAAACAGCTCAGTTCCCACACACGGAATCTCCATACAGCTAATAGGTCTAGTAAAAGTTTAGATTATTTTGTTTAAAGAAAAAGGAGCTACGTGTTGTTTTTGTTACTGGTAGTGAAAAATAATTTTTACTGTACCCTAGTTCGTGAAAGTTGCAAACCAATTATCTTCCGATTGTTTATATTTAACTTCATTCGCTAATTTATATTTCTCTTTTTTTACAACAAGGATTACAATCATACTCACAACGTTTTTAAAAATTCGGTAGAAATAATTTCGCATAATTTTTTTTAAATGACTAAATAGCTGCCCGCACGAGCATATTACGAATAGTTCTCTATGTTTAAAAAGTATGCGATTACCAATTATCACTGACAATTTTTGTTCTAAAAATCGGTGATTAATCGCGATTAATAACTGATTAATTTCTGTTTTGTAACTTGTCGAACTGATTAAATACTCGATTATTTAATTAATCATCCGTTTAATTCCCGATCAATCCAATTAATCTCCGATTAATCCTTGTTCCGTACCTTCACCGATTAAATTCGATTTCAATTTTTTACAACACTGCTGACAATAAAATATCAAAAATCGTTATATATTATATTTAAGAATCATGCATTACCAGTTATTAGTGGCAACAAGATATCGCGAATCCTCGTATATGTCATGTCACGGAAGTATATATCACGAGTTACCGTCCATCTAGCCACCTAAAGCGTAATAATGTGAAAATTGAAGAAAATATAAGTTCGCAAAGAATTACATACATGAATTTTTACAATTGTAGTAACTTTGAGACTATATGTTAAATATTATCCTATTTACAACGCTTTAAACATGAAAATTTAATAATAATTAACGACAGTTAATTGTCGATTAATCAACTGAGAGTGCGCAAGTACTGAACATTTCTGGTAATTGTGGTTTACGCGATCACACTTTTAGTAAAATTCTTACTATATTAATCTATTCCAATATGCACGACATTTTAAACATGAAAGATATATATACAAATTAATTAAATTGGTACAGTTACAAACACATTTTAGGAATTCTTATCAATTAAACAATTTCATCACCATACTCTATAGAATTCACCTTTGTAAAGGATTCTTGCAAGTATTAAAATATTGCACTTCCAGCATAGTTCATTCAATATTATGCTCTCTACGTCGTAACTCAATTAAAAGACTGTTTGAAAATATGTATTTCATTTCCTGGAAAGAGCTAGCACAGTATCAAAATATGTATTTCATTTCTTGGAAAGAGCTAGCACAACATCCCATCGGCATAACCCAGCGTTCCCTTAAAATAGAACCTATGACCTTGAGGTGGTAAGCCCCTAAAATTCCGGTCTTAACCAGCTGAATTAACCGAGTGTGTATAATGAAATTTTAAATCCCTCAAAAGGTATACTAACTTGGGAAAGGATTAAAGAGAGGGGGTTGACAATAAGTGACGCTATTGATGATGAATTGGGTTAGAGGGTGGTATAGTTGGTATTCAGCAACTCCTGAAACCAGACAAATGGAGCTGATTCATTTACACGTCTATACATACACGATACTTACAACAAACAACATGCATCACAAGTACTAGTACCAGTTTATTTATAGTATATACAGAGGGGATGAACTTCCTATCCGTACCATTCTATCTACTACTTCTCGTCACCCCTCTTTTTCTATACATTTCTCGTTTTCAATATTTCCAAAATAACTGTATTATGTATCTACCATTCTACCTATATAACAAGGAGAAGATAAATTAATATTTTTGGTGATTTTAGAACTAAAATTACTGCCTTTGTTTGAGGTTTTAACATGGTATGAACTCAGTCTTGAAAAGAGATTCCAGGTTCGAATCTTTCTCGTGAACAAGGACGGATCGAGAAATTTTTCTTCGAGAAACACTAGGTATATTTTGGAAAGTTTAAAAAATTTAATCATAAAAAATATTAAACTTTATTTTAGGGAGACATGTGTTCGGGTGTCTCATACTAAATCACCTCATTAAATAATTTAATTTGACAGTTTTTCTGGTGTGTGTCCAAAAACACACGATATAAGATTAGTTGTCGAATTTATTATCCACACATACGGTGTCAGAGAGGCGGGAAGAATGTTGTACATAACATATGGATCCAAAATTACTTTTAATTTTTTTATAATCTTGAATTGAAAGAGTTGGTTACTTAACGCGTAAATGATTGTAATTGAAATATTCATTGCACAATGGTACCATGTAAGAACAGAGAGGAAAATTAAACACAATTGTTGGTGTTACACCCTAAAATGGTCTCGCCTATTTTAGGGATAGATTTTCTATATTTGGACTTTTCTATGGAGGAGTGTAGTTTTTGGGCCGGGCCTGATTGTTGATAAGAAATATGGGCTCGCCTTTTACTTCAGGAGGGCTCGCCCTCTGGTATAGGAGGGCTCGCCTTGATAAGGTTGACAGCCTCGCCCTTTGGGCTTGGCTGATAGAATTATGGACTTTTTCAAGAAGAAGAATTGGATATGGATCAGCTTGGAGACACTGAAGACAATGGGCCTTGCCCATTGATTAAATAAAATTACTGCTGCAGCTTTGGAAGAGGGCTAGGCCTAACAACAGCCTCGCCTGTTGATGGGCCCAAGAGCGTCGCCCCTGGATAAATCTGACAGATCAGCCCTGTGATTAGTTACCTTTTCTTAGTAGATAAGGATAAGCGTTGACTCCGATAATCTCGGGTCAATAAACTTATCCACTACGCTCCGAGAAAGTAGCTGGGCTTGTGGTCCATGACGATTATCTAAGGCGGTGGTCTCAGTCCTATGGGCTTCTTAAACAAGGAAACGCGGTTTCTTCCTCCCCAAGAACTACGTATGGCTTGATCCACTATAAATAGGGGTACGTAGGCACATTGTATGGTACGAAGCAACCCTTGCGAATAAGAGAGAATTCAACATTCGACCTTAATTGCATAATTCGATAATTCATACAATCTCAGCCACTCCCAAACACAAAATCCTAACCCTAAATACCTTAACTTACGCTCCACATCATCACTAATTACCACCATAATTCCAGCAACCCTCCCCGAATTTGTTATCACCAAATTCCTCCGTTAACGATTGGCATTTGAAGACAGGAACTGCTTATATTTGGTAATGCAGGGCATTTGCACCATTTTTAGCATGAAAATGATGTACATACATGAACGAATAAGTAGACATAAGTACTTTATAGTTAAGACAATTTTGATAGCAGTGAAGTGGCAAAATTTTAATCTCCTTTCAGAAATGCCAGGAAAGCAGGCCAGAAATATAATTTATTCACTACTCATACTTCTTTTTTACCACATCTTTTCTCGATTATCCAGCAATTTACGAAATTCTAGTTAAATTAAATTTATGAACTTTTAATATTGATTATAGACGAATAAGACATGTGCCGAAAAAAACCTGACACTCAAAAGTCCAAAAATCTGAAATTATTTATTTATTAAACTTGCTAAACATATGGAGTACGTATTTTAGGATTCCGAAATTTGATTTCTATTTAGGTCCCGTAAATTTCAGATCGTGTATATAGTATATAAAAAATTTTATGTCTTGTTTGAAAACATTCATTTCATTTAAAATGATGGATTTCAAATGACATAATTTGAGTTGTCATTTCAGATTTCTCATATTTGTACTAAAATTTAAATATTTGAATTTCAAATCTAAATTTTTTTCATTTATCCAAACATGTTACTCCCTCCCTCCCACAATACTAGTCTCTTTTCAATTTTTTACGCTTATTAAGAAAGCATTAATTCAATGATATATTTCCACTTATACCCATCATAAATGCATGAATGTAGACTCTAATTCATATTTCATTAATTGTTATATAATTTTCAAGAAGGGTAATTTTGGAAAAATGTCAATAAATTTGCATTGGAACTTAAAAGTGGACATGTATTATGGGAAAAAAATATCTCTCAAAAGAGACTAGTATTGTGGGACGGAGGGANTGATAAATTCAGAGTTTTAAATGAAATTTAAGTTTTCAAACCGGCACTTAATGAATTTTGAAATATTTAAGTTTTGGAAATCGTTGACATAAGTTTTTTCCGCTTACAATCAAATGTATGTATATATTCCACTTCTAGTTCCAGACATTAATGATTGTTGGTTATGTATAATTAAGTAGCTGAGAGGAGATTGGAGTTGGACAATTGTAGGAGTAATATCAGAACAGCAGAAAAAAAGGAGACAAATTACTTGACCGAGAAGGGAATGAAATAATTTTGAGACAAATTATTTGACTTGAAAAGGTGATAAATAGACTTACAAAGAACTGTATGTAGGTTGAATAACAAACACAAAATCAATGAAGAGCGGTACCTACTTCTGTTCAACTGGACCCTTTAAAAATCAATGAATTTGTGAAAGAAATGTTACAAAAATAAATAGAGAAAGTCAAACTAAGACCGTTGAGTTTGCATTGGGATTGACTTGAATTTTGCAAAATTATTACTAATTAAAGCTGGACTTTCTCAACTGCATTGCAAATTTTGGTTTGGCAGCAGCAGCCACATTCATTCGATTTGCAACGTAGTTGATTTAGTATCGTATCATAGCGTTTTAATTTATTACAGTATATTATAATAGAAATTTTAGTGTCTTGTTAAGTTTTCGTAACGATTGTGGTCATTATCGGTAAATTTTGTGATCTTAGTTTGATTTTGGGTCTGTATTTGTGTGAATCTCTTTTTCTTATCGTTTCTTTTAAAGAGTTTTGTAAAAGCAGAGTTACATTTGAAAATTTCCGGTAAGGAAGACGACTTTCTTCATTTAAGTGTAGAGTAAGTGACGAAGACGATTTAGAAGGACAGGTGGATCGCTTTTCAGAAAATTTGAAATTTATGGGAAGAAAGATAAGTGTAGAGTAGGTGATGATGATGATTTAGAAGGACAAGTGCATCGCTTTTCAGAAAATTTGAAATAAGAGTGGCGCCGTAAGTGATAATATTCGATTCATTGGCGAATTAAGCTATAGGGCTGTAGAGAAAGAAGGTCGTAAGGAGGGTATTATTTAGCCATGACGATGCTATTAACCTTTTATCTTGACCGTTTCTGACATCTTAATTAGGTAAACATTACCCAAAATACAAATTTTCTAGACATTTTAATATCAACTTCTACTTTAAAATTAGTAGAAAATAGTATATTTAAAGGTGGGCTAATATTCAGTAAATATTAATTCTTTTCAGCGTAAATTATTTTAAAATTTTGATTTCATCATATCCATACATATCTATGTATATTCAATTATGATGGACAAGAGCAATTTAAAGGAGCTGTAGAAAACTTTTGACATTCAAGTCGAAAATACAGTTGTAGCTAATGTCCAAAAAATATAAATTATGTAATGTAATAAAAAAAAAAAAAATCCAGAATTTGTGGCCTACAAGCTCAGGAACAGCTAGTTGCATTGCATACTGTGCATAATTGCCTGCTTGTATTGATAAGTAGCTAGGTAGATTCCGTGTTTTTGCCGCGGCAAAACTTATAACGGCAAGTCTGTGTATATGATGGGCCTCTTATTATTTTCTGCATGTCTAACATTTGTTTCTTGTGATTAAATATGAAAAGGTACGACAACTGCTCATGCATCGAACTCGCTTTTGCTTCACTTTCTGTTGCTTCTAGTTACTTCTGGCGATGTTGTGTCAATACAGCTAGCAAGAAATACGTTCTGGAAATAAAGACCATAGTATCTTAACAAGAAATTAATATGAAAAATTACCAAAGATATTACATGCTCTAGTGAGTAGGCTTAAAAAAGAAGATGACCAGGGAGTAAAAAATTGCTATAGTTTTATCTTAAGCAAGTAAGCTTCTAACATCAAACCCATCAAATATCCAAGTGTTGATCCACATTTTGTTTATAGCATTCCAACTAAATCCCCACAACTAGACATCACAGAAAGTTAATTATACCACTAATGTTTGTGGGTATGTAATTACCATATGTAGATTAAGTGGGGTTTCAGTTCCTATTGTGCATTGGCACCAGTGTTTATTTATTTTTGCTTTTCAAAAGGTATATTATAATATATATTAGTGTACATATAAGTGGATTTTAAGTGTCAAATTATGAATAGTGCGAAGATAATTAAGTACAATCCAATTCCAGGTATGAGTTGTTTTTTGAAATGTCATAGCCACCTGGTGGCTTTTCGAGCGGTGGTATTTCAAAAAGTTATAGAAAGTTGATTTTGTAATCTTTACTAACAACGAAGTACAGAAGTAATTACTATCTTTATTTTCGAATAACTGACGTTTGACATTTTAACATATATTTTTAAGAATTTTGGCCGTAAAATTTAAATTCGATTTTTGAAATGTTTTCTGAATAAAAATATTATTTCAATAATTTTATTCATAATTTTTTTTAGAAATTAATAATTTTAATTAAATAATTAAAATACTTAAACATGTGTGTCAAAAGTCGAGCGATAATTATTTAAAAATAGATGAACTATTTTTTATAGTCTCTGATTTTGATTCTCGTTAATTTTCACATTTGTTACTCACTCATCATGAGTTATGTAGGTTTAGTTATTTAAAAAAAATACAAAATACTCCAATTTTTTGAATAGTGTAATTCGAATTTTTTTAAAAAAAATTCTTTCTACTCAGTTTACCATAATAAGCATGATAATTAAGGATACTAACAAATCATAATTTCTCGATGAACTGCAAAAATTTGTAAATTATGTAAATTTGTCATATTTCGATTACTTAATTTCAGACTTACGTCGAACATGCATTCAAAATATACATAATTTTTCGGTATATAATTAAGAGCTCTGATCATGCACCTTATAGTGGATGGTGATTCTCAGTTGATTCGTCTTCTAGTAGGTTTACTTAAAATTTTTCCTGCAATTTTAATCTTATTAAACTGCCACCAGTAAAATCCTGTAAACGTGAAATTGACATATTTATCAGTATCTAGCCGGCTCCATAACTCAAATGGCTTTTAGATATGTGTCATGTAAAGAATAAGTTTGTGATTAGAAAAACCAGATTCTATCTCTTTATTTATTCCAATTATATAACTGTAATATTGTTTAAACTTCACTTTTCTTTTCCAGAATATGACGTCAGCCACTTTGCAAATTATAAACACAAAGAAAGAATTGACATCATCAGCTCCACTCATATATTGATGTTTCAACAAAATGGGATCTTGTCTGTTGCTACATGTATAACTAATCACATTCAACATATATGCATGAGACCAAATTACACTTATTGTAGGCATTACCATGCAGTGCAGATTATTAAAGATTCAATTGTGGTGAGAGCTTTTGACAATGTGTGCCATACATGTTTTCCAAAGTAAATACATATACATTACTAACCAAATCCTCGTCCAATAATAAAAACTGAGATTCTGTGTACGATACATTACATGTTTGATTATCTTAGATCTATTTATAATTTGTATCGCTCTTACGACTGGATTGAATAGAAAAAACAACCACATGCATGCATGCATGATGCACATGTATATATAAAAGAGTTGAAAATGGATTTCTATGTGCCAAAGAAAACCAGGGGTAGTCTATAGTAGTTTGTCAATTAAAAACCAATTACAAAAGGCAAGTTGATATCCATTGTTGATCAATTGTGATGCAAGCAAAAGCTTGTTGGTGTTTTGTCTCATGAAGTATACAATACAATTACATTGTGTGCAATATAAATGCCTCCCATATTGTATCCCCCACATTAAACTACATTATGAATCAGCATAAACAAAATGAAATTATGAATCAGCTACAAGCTTACTACATTATGGGCACACTACCAGATTTTAAGCAACACCATCTCTTTCTTGAGTATAATAAAGGAGTAATGCTAAATATCTGAAATTGGTTCCGGGAAATATTGTGAAATGGTATAGTCCTCCGTCCCATTTTACTCGATCAATTTGAATTTTTCACGTAATATAAGATATATTAACTGCATAATTGTACTGTTTCTAATTTTTGTTCACAGATTAAAAAATTAAAAATAATTAACGGAATTACGCATTCAATACACTTTAAAATACGCGAAAAAGTCAAAAATGGACAGTTAATTTGGGACGGAGGTAATATAACATATTATATTGAAAAATGTTAGGAAGTCCAAATATTTTTTTTCCAATATTTTCCCTAAATGAATGTGTCAATGGGTATATATTAACTTTTCAAATAATAATATGAAACCCTACATGCATAAATATACTGTCTCAAATCAAAACTCGTCATATATCATGCCACGTCATTTGGTAAAAGTTTAGAAAATATATTTGGGGTACATAACACTGTTGATTTTTTATTTATGAAATTTATATAAATGGAGAATTGATCATCTATTTGATAATAACGAATATTACTGTAACAACTCAACATTTAAAAATAATTTTGGGAATAATTTCGAATACTTCGACATTTTTCATACATCAATAGTTTATGAGTACTGTTTCTGGTTTTTGGAATTGAAGTAGACTTTTAAATTAATGCGACAATATGGGCGGGATGGGATGCGATGGAATCATGGAATGGGATTTGAAAACTCCATGCATAATAATATACACAATCACAAAGATAGACAGAAGAGCAAATTGCTGCATGCCCTATACTTGATTATTGTGTGACTGATTGAAATTCGTTGGTGGAATACAACTGCAAAGCTACTTTTTAGTGTGATAGCCACATAAATTTGAATAGACAACCATTACAAATTTAGATATTACATAATTTAGCACAAAAATTTGAGAACCATAAAAACTTTTTTAAAAAAATTCAAATACTAATACAAAAATATCTTTTTAATTCTTTTGAGAAAAAAAAAAATATATGCATCGGTTCTCAATAAACGTCTCATATAGTTAAATGAAAATTATTCCCAAGCCAGTGTTGAATGGGATACAGCAGCCGCGATAATTTATTGCGACAGCCGTAATGAAATATTGTGGCAGAAGAGTAATCATTGCGGCAGCCGTAATGAAACACTGCGGAGAAGAGTGCTTGTTGCAGTGAATGAAACATCGCAGTAGTTGGTTCCCCATCAACGTTGGCGGGAGAATATGCCACTAATTAATACAAAAATATAATAACGTGTTTTCAATATATCATAACCGTCTCATGTAATAAA
>PHNY01257412.1:1726-21279 GCA_003724115.2 Anethum foeniculum
GCCCTTGCTTTATTTATTAAACCTTTCAGTGCCTGGAGATTATAGTCAATTATTCCGTACCACGAGGATTGGAAGGGGAAGATTTAATTCTGAGATAGCCAGTTCAAAATGGTTAATGCAGAAGTAAGTTATGTAAGTGCAGCTAGTGTTAGAAAGGCTTATGTATAAGTATCGTTGTAAATATAACTTCAGGTATATGTTGTGTTTACAGTATAAGATCCTGATTAGAACATTTGGTTTGTAATAACTAATGCTACTTTTGTGAATCGTTTCTAGGGCTATAACTTGTGTGTGTAAAGGATTTGGGGTCATTTGGTGTTGTATTATTGGAATGTTGAGTTAATGCCGGTAATATATGTTTGGATGGTAGGGTAACGACCCAGATTCCTTGCCCCGGATTTGAGGGTGTTACAACTCAGTTTGAATTTGAAAGCCAATGCAGAGATTTCATCTACATGGGAATTCAAAGAAGAAGAAAACATTCATTTTCCGTGCAAGCAAATTGGTGGGTTTAAGAATGCAATCTATCAAAGATAAATTCATGCAAGTTGATCTTGTCACATGTAAAAGGAATGGAGAAGCATCTTATAGTGTTTAATTTATATAATTAAATTAATATAAAATAACAGTCTTAAATCTTTTTCACCTTGAACATTTTAAAATTCTTTATGTCTTTATATCTAAAACGTTTATAATAAACCCACTCATATGGGAGGGGAGCTTCTGTTAATTTTCCTCAAAGAGGTGCACAATAATGAATGAGGATCTTATTTAAAGCAAGTCCAAAAATGTTGTAGTAGATTTCTTATAACTATAATAAAAAATAGTGTCTTATTGATTTAGGCATAGCTTTGCTTCCAAAAACATGTCTTGTAATTGTGCCTTATTATTAAAACAATAACATTTTTTCATAAAATTAGTTGGAATAGAAAAGATGAGATGAGAGAGATGTGTAAAAAAAATGAAAATAAATATTTTATCCATAAAATTGAAATAATGCGTCCATAATAGTGCCTTAAAGGCATGTGGTGGATACAATCACTCATTTGTTCAAAATATTCTAAAATATTTTAGCCAAGCATATTCACTTAAGTAGATTGTTGGACTTTTATATACTTTATATTACATAACATAACATCATATCATATCATACAATCATATTATATAATCTATGCAGATGGCTAGTACATCATATCATACTCATGCTGGTGTAAAAATATAAGTCCTGGAAAGATGGCCCACCTACAAAACATAAAATATAAAGTATTTTAGTCATGTTGGACTGCTAAGGAGGTGTGTATAAGAGTAAAAGAGAAGGTACGGGTCAAATTCTTAGAGCAAGTCGTGGAGAAGCTGGCCCACCTACAAAACATAAAATATAAAGTATGAATAGTATAGAATGATAAAAGGACGGGATGACTATATTTCGTATAAGTAACTACTATATATGAGATGAATTTTAAAAAATATAAAAAAAATTTAACATTTTACATTAGTTTATTAAATAGTATATATAATACCTATTATATACATGTCGTCTAATATCCAAAAAACAACCTAATGAGAAAGTAGTGTGGCCTGGGAGAAGAATGACAAGATCGGTTTCCAAAGGCCCATGTAGAGTGATCTTCATCGCTACCAAGCGGTTTCCAAGGCCCAGGTAGCAGTGATCTTCATCGCTACCATAAAGAATCCCGCCAGAAAATGCCGTCTTAGAGATATTAAATCCAAGTTATTCGGGAGCATTTTCTTCATTATTTACTGTAAATATTCAAAAATTTATTTTAAAATTTTCAAATAAAATAGTCACAATCAACTAAGGATAGCTGATTTTGTAAACAAATAAAAAATTAACGATAACAATTTATTCATGAAAATAAACACATATAATATAGACAGGTGGGTCTATTGTAATTAACAATAAGGAATAATTCTTTGCAAATATAATTCTTTGTTAACTTGTGATCATATATATTATTAATCAACTATCACAAATGAACACATTTACCTTCTACTGGTAAAAAAGATAGACATGCCTCAAATATATTTGTGTTCTCCATATCACAAGAAAACACAATTAAAGTTCATACAATAATAAATGTCAATTAAACCAGTTTTTCAAATAATATGGTCATGGTAAGACTTACCATGTGTCTCCTAGTGACATAAACTAGAAATGGAAAATGATAAAGCAACATTTTTAATAAATTTCTATGCTGAAAAACAACATATATTCTGAATCTTATAAAGACAATGAGAAATAAAGAAGAATAAGAAAGACAATGAGAAATAAAGAAGAAGAGGAATACGGGTAACTATGTGGAAGGAGAGGTCTTTTTTATGAACTTGTTTGAAGATTCTAGAACGAACTAGAAACTGTTTTTTGATAAAATTATAATGAAGGTTCTAGAATGGACTAAAACTGATAATAATATTAGCCTGTATTTTAAAATGGATAAGGAGCTTAATTCAGCTAAAGGTCCATGAGGTATTCAATTGGGCTAAAGGTCCACTTCAACATAAATAACATTGTTTGGGAGAAGCTTTTATGGATTTCAGTATACTTTCTTCCATTTTCTTAACTTTGTGACCGTTATTCAATTTTTTTTCTTTATGTTAATTTATGCACTTGGGTTTTGTTTAATTTTCTGTTTACTTTAATTGGTTGTCTATGTTTCAATTTCTAGGAGTACTTGTATCTTTAAAGTTTATATTTTCAACTTTAAATTTATGTATTATAATTTATTTTTAGGCCTTTTGAATTTATAAGTTATAGTTTAGCAAACACTTGCTTAACTTATAAGTAATTTATTTAAACATCTAAATACTTACAAACAATAATTTACTTATGTGATACTAATTTCTTTTAAGTATAATTTACTTATTTAAGCTATGCATCTCTACTTTGTAACTTTTTAACTAATTAATTTTTTATATTTAATTTGTGAAAATACGTGTAATTGTAGATTTAGATATTGCGTGTAAAAATATTTTTATTGCTAATCATATTATTATATATGTGACAAGACTTTAAAATTCATGCTTATAAATACAAAAAATACGATGTCCATGTTGAATATAACTCAAAAGCACGGGCGAATATAAATTATAATTATATATAAATTATTTTATTTAATATGAGTTTTATAATGACAAAATGTTTTTATTTTTATTGTTAATTTGAACTTAGGCGATATTTGTTAAATTTGAACTAATTAATTAGAATTAAACAAATAAATTTTTCTAAACTTAAGTCCTTTAATATTCATTTTTATAATGGTTCGTCAAATTAAATTTTATTAAATCTTCTAACGTAGAAATGTCATTATACATTCTCTGTATTTACTATTTATTTTAATTTTTTGTTAAAAAAGGTAATTTATATATTTTAATTATTTTAGATAATATATCTAGATTTTAAAAAATTATTTACTATTTATTTTAAATTTTTACTATTGTAATTTTAGGTTTTTTTACTTGTAAACTCTATTGGTTGAAATTTTATTAGCCTTTATACTTTGTAAAGTTGAAACTATTAGACGGGGGATTTCTTCATATTCAATAAGGAGCGGTGGATGTTCCTCAACTCCTGAAGATCTCTTGGTCGGTCTGTATTCATGGTGGCTGTTCTGGAGCTCTCATTAAGATTTCGCATGGTTTTGGGAAGGTTTAGAGCGCTGGTGCTAGATCTCAGGGATGCAGCGGAGAATGCTTATAAAAAATTACATGCACAACTATTCAAAAAGGAAGTCTCTCATTGTGCATAGCATGCAAGCAAATGCTCAAAATCTCGGACACATTTTCCTCTTACTCTCGCTACCTTCAGCATGCTTATGTACAAAGCACAAATAGCTTATTTATATTTCAAGAAATATACTATATTAATGCTTTATTAGTGAAGATGCTTAAAACTATAAGGGGAGCATGTGGATTCATGGAGATGACAAAAAAATTCAATAGTTCCATCTATATCCATAGCCAAAAATTATGACATTCATAATAAGCCTATGAGCGTGACTAAGTTTGCCCAATTAGTTAGCCAAATATTATGACATTCATAAGCCTATGAGCGTGACTAAGTTTGCCCAATTAGTTGCCATACTACTATATAACTCTCATTAGTTCTTGACAACATCCAAAACAAAGTTTGTGAAAGCATTATCTATAAAAACATAGCATAGACCAAACAAATAAGAAATTTGTATAAAAGAAAACTCTTAAAATTTAGCTACAAGTTCATTATGAAAACTATTGTCAATATACAAGACTTACACTTTTCATTATTACTGAACTGGTACATATAAGAAACTGAAATACTAGGAAACTGAATTAGCTAAAAACATGGGACACTCTGAGACACAATAAACAAACACACTACTACTCTAACTCTACTAACTTGACTCATCAACCTCTTGAAACAACAAAAATAAAGACTGCAATCTGTTTGACCAGGTCCTGAGACATTGACAGCTCTTATTTAAAATACAAAACATACTACAAGTTTAAGATTAACCAACACATACCAACACATTCGCCCTTAATCTTAAACTTGTCTTGACAAATTCTTAATCCACAGTAAATTTCGCATCTTTTCAAATTTGATTGTTAACAATGTTAATCAGTATGTCTGCAATCTGATGTCACTGCTTATATGCTTGTCTTGTTTCGACAGCATAACTAATATAAAAAAGATAATAAACTAAGATTCATATAAAATAATGCCTCTACAAAGTAGGATTACAAAAAAGATAATAAACTTAGATAGTATATATAAAATTCTTGGAAATATAGAAAATTCCTGTTCAAAATGACTACTGCTAGATAGATTCCCTAACGTTTGTTTGAATTTCATGAACTGATATTGTTTGGTTCACTTAGAGTTTTGGCTTGTCTGCTGTACAGTTTGTTAATAGTGGTTGTTTATTAACATTATGTTTGTGTACTTGTACAACCTCTCTTATTTCATCTTTTTAAAGGCCAAGGTCTAGAAAATTCTGCAAACTGCTGGTGTTGAGGCTGCCAATAAGTTGGTTGAGGGCGCCAACGAACGCCACCCATCTTACCTGATTGGAAGGCTGGTTCGTAAAAAACATCAAAAATCAAAGTCTCCAAGAACATCACGTACAATATCGGTTCTAGGTTCAGTTCTAGTTCTAGATCATGACTATGCTAAAATTCGGGCCAAACTTCAGAAAGAGATGGATGAGAAGCTTGATCAAAGGGTTCACGAGATGATGAAAATATTGGCAGAGCAAAATCCAAATTTGAACATCAACCTCAATGCTTTGGATAAATTTGATAAATCTGTAGAAGATTTGGATGAGTGTGGATCCGGATGTGTCTAAGTAGTACCTATCATGGTTACCCTTTAAATTTTATGCACTAGTACGTACAGTTAAGTTGAAAATGGTACTTAATTAGTGGCCGGAGTACTTAGCTATATATTATGGGTATTAGACCATTCTAAGTTACTTTTCTTGCCGATTGTTGGTAGTAGTTTTTTTGGATTGCCTTCGATATATTGTTGGCAGTAGATATATTTTGGATGTTTATGTCTTGGATTGTCATTGTGGATTTTGGATTGACATGATTATTGACAATTATGTAGTGGGAAGTGGTATTTTCAAACATTATATTGTCTTTTTTTTTTAAATAAAGTGTTAGCATAGCCCTTTAAAGTGTAGCCAATGTAACGTAAATGGTCAAAATTTAAGTTGGCATAACTTTAAAAGTGTATGTAAACCCTATTAAAAAGTGTTACCATATATAAAAAGTGTTACCAATGAAAACACAGTTTTTCAAAAAAAGCCTTTTGGTAACAACAATTTGATGTAACAAAAAATATACGGGTGTGACAATAAGTCTATAGTTACAGTACTCATAGTGTTACTATAAATATGAAAGTGTAGGCGTAGACCTTCTATTGGCAGAGTTTTGTCAGTGTAACCTAAAAACCGAAAAGTGTAACCATAGACCCCTAAGGTACCCGCCACATTGGTTACGAACTGGTTTTTCAAAAAAGTGTAACCATAACCCTTTTTTAACTTACAGCCACACTTTTTGGCCTTCAACAACACTTTATTACTGTTACAATAGGCCATTATGGTGTAGTGTAAGGTATATCAATGTTCCAAGAGTGAGTTAATGAATCCATTTTTCTGAAAAAACTAACCTATTCTTTACAATAATTAGTATCACACAATTTAAATTTTACTTGCATTTATACTACGTGAATTTAAAATTTAAAATTAGATATGGTAGAATATTCAAAAGGAATTGATATGCCAAAAATTCAGAACTAATCAAGAATGCATATTACAAATAGTATATACATCAGCTTTGTATAATGATGCAGGGATGCGGTTTCTGTGGGAGGCCGGTCAGCTTATAATAAAGGATCAATATAATTGCAAGTAAAAACACGACAATTATGGAGCGAGCAATCCATTTATTCATTATGGTCAATAACTTCTTGGTCCTGCTAATGTTGTCATCCACCACATGAAGCTGTAAAAAGTAATGAAACTTTCTCAATTACGCTCCAAGTTATTTTCTTGATGACATTCAAGACTCACAAAATTCCTATGGGGGCTTTAAAAATATTTAAAGTATATTAAGTCTCGCATAACACTATTGGTGATACTGTAGAATTATGGACATATCGATAAAGTTATCACATAAAATTGTGTAAACCAATGAGTGAGTACAACATAAACATGAAACTATACCCTATTGTTGGCATGCAGCAGAGATTAATGTTGTTGGTGCACATCATGAAGGATAGAAATGCCAAGTTCCTCAGTTTCCAGCATTGTTCTTCTGCTTTCCTTGATTCTACTGGTGGAATGGTTCACCTTCTCGGTTGACTTAATAACCTTCATCTTTGATCAGTAGAATCTTGTCACACCATTTTATACATAACATCAGGAAAAGATCAAGTTAAAAATTATATTGCAGTTGGTCAAGATCTAATATGGATCATACATGGACCTTAGCTGGAGTTGACAACTCTACTATGAAAATTTAATGAAAACAAATAAAATGAGAACGGTAAAGCAACTAAAGAGTCTATCCTCAACCCTTAAATTATGCAAATAGTTATATGACAACAAAAGGAACACGATGGGGTTATTTAGTAGCAGTTACAACTTTCTTTATGTGTTTTGTTTAAGGGACATATTAAAATTATTCATTTGCAAGGTACACTACGTAATAATGCAATCAAACTTCATCTACCATGGAAGATCTTCTTTGGTCACAAAATAGTTAAAACATATACCTTGCAGCGTAGTAGCTGTGTTATTACGCTAACAAACAGTATGGCTAAAGAAAATTATAGGATGCAAAGAAATTTTATTCCTAATTTACAGCGATCCTTTAATAATATATCAACTCAACACAAAGACCACAATTATCAAGCAAAAAGGAGACCCAAGCAGCAAACCGCCTGGAGGCGTAAGCTAATAAGATGCTTGCCTAGGCATTCAGATACAAGTAGGTATAATTATATATATTGTCCTCATTTTTTCTTAATGCTTAGAATGTTTAACAATTATTATATGAATTTATGTTATCTTATTTATATATATAATGAAATAACTTTAGTTACCTGCTCTTTAATATATAACCTATTACGAAAATTTAAATGAGTAAGAGATTGTTAATAGATGTTTAAGGATATCAATGAATATCTAAGTTTGATTATTCAGATGCCTCCTTGCACGCCCAAAGTCCAAAAGGTGTCACTTACCCAAAGGTGGGCTGAACGCCTGCCCATGATTTACTGCCTTTCCACTCTGATATCAACAAATCAAAAGCACATTCATATAATGGATGGGTTATCATGCTCCCCAATATCTTGAATTGTTTTTGGCTCAAAATAAGGTGTGTTGTTATTCATGCCAAGCCTGATGGTTATGTTGCTGACATGTACTCGAGAAATAAAGTATCTAGGCAACATAAATTAAAACCAAGAGTAAATAAAATTAATTCAAAGTTATGTATACAGGAAGAGTACCATGTTTGCATCTGTCAATCCTAAATCAAAAAGTTCATCGTGTGCCTGAGTGACGTTGATGTGATCTTAACAAATAAACGCATTTGCGTGAATATAAACAAATTTTAATGGCACGGTTCTTGCTTCATGTTAGTTTTTACGATGATAACATTTTATTTGGCAGTTTGATCAAATATTTATGTATTGGTAGCCATTTTGGAACCAAATTTTTCATTACAAATATATATTTTCTTAGCAGATCATAATTGTTTACCATAACTTATATTCCTTGATACATGTACACGTCTTAACGTAAAAGAAAATTTAAATTAAACCTTCTTCATATAGCAACGTTAAACAAACAATCATAAAAATTGGTGAAAAAAGGGAATATTTAATATGAGTTTCATTAAGAAGGAAATGATATATTCAATCATTTACGCTTCTATAACTTATGCTTCCACGGCTAAAACGCTAGTACATATGAATTTAAAGGTAACATGAAGGTAATAAAGTGAAGAAGACTAGCAAGAGACCCTTACTTGAATAATAAAGAAGGCTGACTTATTGATGACCCTAAAAAAATTAATGCTGGTCCTAGAAATCCAATGTTGCTAACCACAATCTAAAGTGATGTTATGACTATTGAGTAACCAATCCTTATATTTACCTAGAAACCATAAATTGATAGTACACTGTATATGCTACCAAACCTATTATATAATACACCGTGCTATTGTTGTTCATACTATTAACCTCATATGAATAGATTTGCAACGCTATATAGAAACATTAACCAGTTTCTAACCAAACAATAAGATAAGGTATATTATTGTTCCAAGAGGGAGTTAATGAATCCATTTTTCTAAAAAAATAAACACCTTCATTACAATAATTAGTATCAAACAATCTAAATTTCATTTGCATTTATACTACGTGAATTTAAAATTTTAAATTAGAGATGGTAGAATATTCAAAAGGAGAATATAGTATTAAGTCGGTGTTAGCCAAGACATGTATTTTTTTATAGTAAGTAATAATATTCGAAAAATTCAAAACTAATCAAGAATGCATATTACAAATAGTACATACATCAGTTATGTAAAATGATGCAGGGATGCGGTTTCAGTGGGCGGCCGGTCAGCTTATAGTAACGGATCAATATAATTGCAAGTAAAAGCACCGCAATGATGGAGCCAGATATCCATTAAATCATTGAGGTCAATAACTTCTTCTTCCTGCTAATGTTGTCATCCACCCCATGAAGCTGTAAAAAGTAATGAAACTTTCTCAATCATGCCCCAACTTATTGTCTTGGTGACGTTCAAGAGTCACAAAATTCCTCATGGGGGCATGGATAAATATTTACAGTATATTCAGTCTCCCATAACACTATTGGTGATACTGTAGAATTCTGGACATATCGATAAAGTTATCACAGACAACTGTGTAAACCAATGAGTGAGTATAACATAAAGATCATGCAACAGATATTAATGTTGTTGGTGCAGATCATGAAGAATAGAAATGCCAAGTTCCTCAGTTTCCAGCATTGTTCTTCTGCTTTCCTTGATTCTGCTGGTGGAATGGTTCACCTTCTCGGTTGACTTAATAACCTTCATCTTTGATCAGTAGAATCTTGTCACGCCATTTTATACACAACATGAGGAAAAGATCAAGTTAAAAATTACAGGGCAGTTGGTCAAGATCCAGTATGGATCATACAGGGACCGTAGCTGGAGTTGACAACTGTACTATGAAAATTTAATGAAAACAAATAAAATGAGAACGGTAAAGTAACCAAAGAGTCTATCCTCAACCCTTAAATTATACAAATAGAGTATGTGACAACAAAAGAAACACCATCGCGTTTATTTAGTAGCAGTTATAACTTTCTTTATGTGTTTTGTTTGAGGGACATATTAAAATTATTCATCTCCATGTTACGCAACCAAACTTTATCTACCATGGAAGAGGTTCTTTGGTTGCAAAATAGTTAAAACATATACCTTACAGTGTAGCAGCTGGTGGTATTACGCTAAGAAACAGTATGGCTAAAGGAAATTTTAGGATGCAAAGAAATTTTATTCTTAATTTACAGCACCTGGATCCTTTAATGATATATCAACTCATAACAAAGATAACAATTATCAAGGCAAAAAGGAGTCCGAAGCTGCTAGCTAACCCCTGGACGCCTAAGCTAATAAGATGCTTGCCTAGGCATTCAAATACAAATAGGTATATTTATATATATTGTCCTCATTGTGTCTTAATGCTTAGAATTTTTTAATAATTATTATATGAATAATATGTTATCTTATTTATATATATAATGAAATAACTATAATTACCTTCTCTTTAATATATAACCTATTTTGATAATTTAAATGAGTAAGAGATTGTTAATATATGTTTAAGGATATGAATCAATATCTAAGGTTGATTATCACTTGCCTCTTTTGCCTGATGGACGCCCTAAGGAGGCCCAAAGTCCACAGGCGTCACTTTCCCCAAGGTGGGCTGAACTCGTGCCCTTGATTTATTGCCTTTCCACTTTGATATCAACAGATCAAAAGCACATTCATAATGGACGGGTTATTATGCTCCCCAATATCTTGAATTATTTTTGGCTCAAAATAAGGTGTGTTGTTATTCATGCCAGGCCTGATGGTCATGTTGCTGACATGTACTCGAGAAATAAAGTATCTAGGCAACATAAATTAAAACCAAGAATAAATAAAATTAATTCAAAGATATGTATACAGGAGAGAGTACCAAGTTTATGCATCTGTCAATCCTAAATCAAAAAGTTCGTGGTGTGGATGAGTGACGTTGATGTGATCTGTTTAACTTTAATTTTCAAATTATTCAGATCTTTCTTATATTCTCCCAACTTAGTAAGAAGTGTAGCCTTGACACTTTGAGGCAAACTCCTAGCCTTCTAGGTCCATTTTTTTAATCTAAAATATTCTGGCAAAATAAGCTATTAGCTTAATATGAACAAAGTTGATGATTCAAGCACAACAAAAGTAGTCAACATCATCGAGTCTAATCTTTATTTCAGAAACTTTCTATTTTTTTTTTTTGCTCTATTGGAATGTTTCATAAGAAGCTGAAAGTAAACATTAGTATGAAACATGAGTAGTAGTTTCTCAGTTCAGTTGAACTGGCATATGTAAAAAAAAATGTAAAAAGAAGGGAAGTCATTGACCATCACAAATAAAGTTACCTTTCTAGCAAATAAATTTTCAAATTTATCCATTTAGAAATGTTAATAAATGTGATATTTGAATAACATAACACATATAATTAAAAACAATGTGGCAATCAAGCACACTTAAAATTGACTACTTAATACTTAAAAAAAGAATTAAGCATATAGGTTTATGATAAGTATATAGAAAAATACTTAACAAAAACTAAAAGGTGAGAAGAAAGCACGAACCCTTCTTCAAAGGCTTGGCACTGTGGAGCTATCAAAACCTGTAATCAATGTTAACCCACCGTTGTACACTGACAAACATATTTTAGTAAAATAAACAAACAAACTACTTTGAAGCAGACAAACACAAGCACAACATTAGAAATTTATAATATACACATGCATTTAAAGTTTATTTTATAGTTATTGAAATATAATAAAAGACTATTATCATGTATAAAATTTCTTAGAAATAGAATAAGTATTTTTTTTTATTTTTCACCTTAGAAAGTGTAAACAAATTTTTAAGTATAATAGAATAATAAAATGGGCTCCTAAAATGAGGAATGTTAAGCAAACTAACAACAATTAAACTATGTTTTGTTATTATAGTTTAGTATATATATGGTTGACTTATTTGATAAATATACAAAATAAAAATAATGTGTTTTATATGTATATGGCTGACTTCTTTGATAATTATACAAAAGAAAAATTATTATTAAACATTGGAGTTACAAATATATATTAAGTAATACATATCTTTAAATTGTGTCCATTATTTAATTAGAATTTTATATTTATAGAGTGTGTTTATAATGTAATAGGAATAAGTGTATTTATTAGTTTGGGGGATAATAGCAAAATAAAAAGTTGGAAGGTGCATTGGAATAGCTAGAAGAAAATCTATTTGAACAAGCACACAAAAATACCAAGTGTTTGTAAAAATTTTGAAACCCATTTACTATCTGTAACTACTTTCTTTAGTATAAACATTTTTTTTTAAGAACCCTTCGCTGCAAAAAAAATTTTTTAGACCTTAGTTCTTTCAACAGATAGTTATCATCCGTTGATAAATAATAAATCAGTTGAGAGTTATCCATTGAATGGTAATTTAGCATTTCATAAACCAAATTAGAAAAACTTGACAAGAAATATAATCCTCTTAATAAAACTTTGTAGCAGGCTGTAGCAATGTGAAGAAAGTTGATAAAGGCTAATATATGTCACTTGTCTAATAAGTAATTAAAAGAAAATTTATAAAAGATCAAGGTTAAAACTGAATCTAAAAGAAAGAACAAAAGAAATGATAAAAAGGGGAATAACAAGCACAATAACTATACACCCCTACACACATGATTCGTGATTCTATCCTGCTCATAAATTTTGAGAAAAGAGGTGGCCCTAACATTATCTCTGGAGATGACATCAAAGGATATACGATGGGATATGACTTGATTTCAAAAGGGAATATCATCATTGAGGAGCTAGCACTAGTTGAAGGACTTTAGCATAATTTGCTTAGCATTAGTCAACTATGTGATAAAGGATTACCAACAAAAGTAGAAATAATATGGAATTAAGTGGAAACAGAAAAAGGAATGGGTATGTAGCTGACTTCAACTTAACAAATGCAGATTCAACCACTTTCCTGCTCAGCAAAGCAAGTTCAGAAAGCTGGCTATAAAACAAGAAGTTGTCTTATTTAAATTTCAAAAACATGAATGATTTGGTTACTAAAGACCTTGTAAGAGGTATTGCCAAAATTTAAATTTTCCAAGGATGACTTATATGATGCATGCCAAATTCGGAAGCAAAAGAAGTCCTCTTTCAAAAGCAAATCAGCTTCAACAATCAATAAAATCCTGCAACTTCTTCACATGTATTTATTTGGACCAGTCAACATCTTTCCAAATTCTAACAAGAAGTATTATTTTGTAATTGTTGATGATTTCTCTAAATTTACTTGGATATATTTTCTACACTCTAAGCCTGAGGCAAGTGAAATAATTATCAATCGCATCAGGATAAGACTAAGAAGTGACAATAGAACTGAGTTCAAGAATGGTGTGATGAATGAATTTGGTGTTGGTGAAGGAATTATGCCTGAATTCTCAGCTGCAAGAACCCCACAGAGAAATGTTGTAATTAAAAGGAAAATTAGAACTCTAATCCAAGATGCAAGGACAATACCATGTGAATCAAAATTGGGTCAAATATCAAGTAGGTAACTGACTACTCCCAAAAAACTCAAGTAGATCACTCATTGTAAATTTGACTCAAACCGATCATCAATTAACTTAATTTGATCATTCCACTAAAATTGGAAATTAAAATTATCTAAAATTGAAAAGTGGTAAAATAGGTGCGTACAGCTCGTTTTCGGCTTCAATATATATACTTAAACTTGCTATTTTTCACAAGGAAGCATTATTAAATCTGTTTGATTCTTCAAAATCTTAAAAATGGAAGATCAAAGCCAGATTTCATCATGTTTATGACAAATAGCAAGTTTTAGTAACCATATTGAAGCCCAGAATGAGCTCTACCCACCTATGTTTCTATTTTTTATTTTTGGGTAATTTTAATGTTTGACTTAAATAGAATGATCAAATTAAGTAAATTGGTGCAGTTTGAGTCAAATTTGCTATGAGTGACCTACTTAATTTTTCAGACGCAGACAGTCACCTATTTGATATTTAACCCAATTAAAATTACCCACATATTTCTAGGAAGAAGCTATGAATACTGCTTATTTTACTAAAAAATATATCTTTGATAAATGTGGGACAAGGTATGACACCTTCTCAATTATTGAAAGGAAAGAAACCAACAATTGACCTTCTGCATGTCTTTGGTTGCAAGTGTTTTATACTGAGGAACTAAGGACAACATCTTGGAAAGTTTGAAGCAAAGGAAGATGAAGGAATTTTTGTTGGATACTCTTATCGCAAATCCTATAGAGTCTACAATTTCAGAATCAACATTGTTATCGATTCTTTGATGATAAGAGAATTTGGGATTACTAGATGAGAGATTTTGTGATGCACTCACAATCATGTAAGAAACATAAAAAACATCATGCTTAGAAACTTGCGCAGCATTGCTGATCGTATTTATTAGTACAACTTGTAATGGATCTAGCTGATCATGGCATGTGTCACACACACTCTATGGATTTCACTCCCTAAACTTAACACGAGTCACACACTCTATTAATTTCACTCCCTAAACTTAACAGACATTAAACACCAACCATTTGAACATGCCTTGCAAAAGATCCCTCCACAAAATCGATAATGATGTCGTCCTTGCGTAAAGGACGTGAAGGGATTATTGCACTTCATACAAGATGTTGAAGAACTGTCAGGAAGCTACTCAGGAGGTTCAGCTTCTAGTACCTTTTGGTAAGCAATATAGTTGGTTCCAATAGGCTATAGGAGTGGTGGCGTGCTAGGTATGTAAACTGAAGACTGCAAGAAGGTATCTCCATTCTTTTTGGACAGAAGAAACAACACATCTGAACTGGAAAATTGCTGATCTCTATAGCTGCTCGAATCTTTATTACGACCAGTCACGATAGCAGCTATCCCACTCAATACATTTTATAAATTCACCTCAGAGGCTCTATGTTGTACACAGTTATAATCTTCACTTAAATCACATTCTTCATAAAAAAATCCTCTAAACCACTAGGAAATTCATAAGTAAAATCTTCTTTCAAGGATCTAGAGTCTGAGGTGCATGCATTTTGGTTGTCCGGCTCTTCCCAGACAGGATCATTGCAGTCATTTGTTAAGTTAAATTTATTGTTTTCCTTTTCTAAAATAGAAACTGAAAAATATGAAACTCTTGTCTCCAATGTTGCCATAAATTAGACGACATGCTTATGATAAATAAATCACCCGTGCAACATTAAAACAATATATAATTAGAATCCTAAAGGTAAAAGCATTCACGCTCTTAAAATATTTTCCAAAAGTAAGGAAACGCTTTTGTATATATTTACTAATACTATTACATTAAAACAAGAAGTACAAACACTTTATATCATATAGGCACTATGAGTATCCTAACACACAACAGAAATAGCTAAGAAAACTCTTGCAATGATTATGTACAAACAACCGTTTTGTTGTTTTCTAAAAATATGGTATGAAAGGCTACATATCATGGTTTTCCTTGTCCTAATGTGTGGTCCGAGTACCTTGCCTAAAATATTTTTAATTATAGACAGAATATTTTTATTGTAATTAAAAGTATTGTTTTAGTTTTAAAGATATGACGCTTTTTATGAAACACGGATATTGAAAGTATTATCCGATACAAAATATAACAAGTATTCCAATAAACGCCCTCACTCGCTTTGCATATCCAAACAAAACTTCCACAAGCAGCTGAGGCAACGATTTTTCATATTCAAATAAAAATAAGCTACACTATAAAATGAAAATGCCAGAAATTTAAAAAAAAAAAAATCCATGAATCAGGCCATTGTTGCCTTCAAAGCTTCCCAAGATTTCCTTTTCTTGATCTTCGTTTTCTTGCTTAACTTTTTTCTTTCAGGTTTTTTCATTCTTAACTTCTTTATTTTCCTCCTTTGTGAGCAAAATAAGTTCATTATCAATTAACCAATATGCTTGTTTTAGCAAAGGTGGATATGGGTTCATCATCATATAAGGATGGTGAGTTTTATCATTTGTACGGGCTTTAAGTTTTCTTATGCAACTGCTTGTGTTAGTGGCTTAGGGATGCTTGTAGTGGTACTTCCTTTGCTGCTTTTTAGTTTTTTCTATAAATTGTGGTATCATTGGGGCATGTGGTAGACAAGTTCATAAGAGAAACAATTTTTCAACATAAATTGACGGCCAATCTAACTTCATGTCCTCTACCTGCATTTTAATGCATAATAAGAGACTTATAATGCATTTTAAAATTTTATGTGATTTATAGTATACCTGTGTTCTAAATATAGTTTCCAGTGGTAATGAATGCTTCTTAAAGAGATATAACATCTAATGCATTTTAAAATTTTATAATTTCTATTACAGAATTCTTCCTATGTGTAAATAAAGTGCTTAAAGTTCAAATACATTCCATGTTAATAAGAAAGTGGATAATGTAACAAAGAACTATTAATACAATAGTAGTATGTCCAAAGTTAGAGTTATTATTAATGTACTTTATATTCTGATATGGTGCATTACAAAGATAATAATTTCAAAATGCCATAATATATATAGCCCTAAATCATTTTTCCCCTATTTTATTCCTGGGTACTCTATCTGTCTGGAAACACCGCTATAGAAAATGTGCTATGTTAGAGTATAATTTAGATAATTGTACCAAAATATGTCAATCACAAATTAAATTATATTACATAATTTTAAGTAAGCATCAACTCAACAAATCTAAACTATCATATATATATATATATATATATATATATAAACCTTGGAGTAAGCACCAGATAGTTTAGATTAAAAAAGATAGGCTGATACTTGGAGACTAGAAGGTTTTATATATGATAGTTTAAACAAGATTGGCTGATACTTGGTTGCATGAATATAAAAACCACTTCGAGGATATCTTGTTTCTCTAAACTACAATAGAATGAACTCAAAATATTTATAAAAAAAAAGAAGGAAGAAGGAACCACAAATACATAAAACAAATTAAAATTTCTCAACCACCTAACATGATATAACCCAGTCTTAGGATAAAGAAATTACAAACTTTCTCAGCCACCTAACATGATGTAACCCAGTCTTAAAATAATGAAATTACAAATTTCTTATGGGATGCCACAAAATGTGACATAGGACATCATTTCTTATTACTCTAACATAAATACAAGTACAAGCAGTAAGTACCAATAGCTATGCTTTGATCTCCCTAGATAAAGATATAGTGTCTTAAGCGCTAAAGATGACTATATACCATGAGCCCAATTTTATAAATTTATTTAAACATAAAAATTAAGCATCAAACACATTATCCTAATATACATAATAAATAGGAGATATACATTTAACATAAATTGGACAAGATATCTAATTGCCAAGGTCATGAAACAAAAAAAAAACCCTCAATTCACTACAGGAAAAGTGGTTTAAATCGACCACTTAAAACTGACCGAACAAGTTTTGGGCAGCTAAAACCCACCGCTTGAAAAACAGTCGGTTATGACTGTTGAGAAAAAAAAACGGCACCGTTTTAGCTGACGTGGCTAATTTATAACCGACCGTCTTTATGTGGTCGGTTATAAGTCTGACATAGCAGCATAAAACCGACCGTTACCTCTGGTCGGTTATGTGTTCGACCATAAAAAAATTAAAAATTCCAAAAATTACCTTTTATTATATTTTCCTACTTTTTTTCCTTTGACTAAGAACAAAACCGACCGAAGTCAACATATACAAAGTGGTAGGTTTTAAAACAGACGCCAAGGTAAATCTTTATAACCCACCACTTTATAACCGACCGCTGTGGTTAGGAGATGGTCGGTTATGAGTCCACGTGGTCGGTTTTCTGGGTATTTTTTTGGTAAAAAACGGTCAATTATATGTTGCGTCGGTCGGTTTTCTGAGTATGGTAACAAAAAAAATTGCAGCAAACTGCAACATTCTATTCCCCCGTTCGCAAAACAACCAAGCATTTGATAAAACCAGACTAACATCATCCGCAATCACATATTCTAATCAAAGTGAACAATAAAAATGCATCCGTAATCACATATTCTAATCATGCAAACTAATAAACTAATTCGAGAAACTACCATTTCATCATAAATTATAAACCACCATTCTAATAACATTCAATAACAATTCTGCTTGATTGTCCGCAATAAGAAAAATGTTAAATCCATTAACCACCGTAAAAACATATCATAATAACTAAATTCGAGAAACCAATAGTCTATACTTTGGGTACAACGACCAAATTAAAATGTAATACGGAATCGCCCATATTAAAAACTAAAACATCTTCGGTCTTCAAGCGTAATGATTGTGAGAGAGCTATCCAACGTTGATCATGAATTCTTACACNNGAACATTTTCACCATGGCTGATTTGTAAGACATCATTATGAGTTCATAAATCGGTGACTGATGTGAACTTGCGTGGAATGTCCTACATAAAAAATCGGTGACTCATGTGATTAATAATTATGTAAAATTGGAATTTTGAATTTTTATCTACCAAAAGCGTTAAAATGCTAAAATACTTACAATGCCATAACAATAATCTCCCAAATGGAATTATGAATTTTTATCTTAAATTGACCATTAGATAGTCCGCTCGTAGAACCTACAAAAATAAATTGATTAATATTAACAAGAAATATAAGGATTGTCAATTAAAAATGAAGGGATGCATAAGAGTATAAAAATTTATACCCGTAGAATGTGATTTCTCTATAGCATCAGGACAAAATCCAATTCCATCAAATCGCCCATCGCCACAACAAGTAAGCACTGCAGCCTCTCCTTCCTGAAAAATTCTCAAGCCAACAATCTTCGCCGGAGGTGAGTAAGATCCCGTGAAGGTTTGGTCATTTGGTAAATTAACGGTAATTACAGGAGGTAAAAGATGGCCAAACCTATGGAAAAAAGCCGCCTGCATTTGAAGCACATAACAAGTTCTATATAAAACACATATAAAGCGTATATAATGCATTAAAAGTACTATGTGAATTTGAACTTACTATCCGACCGATTTCCGCTGAATCAGTATCAAGACATAATGAAACAGTCTTACATCCAACTATCGTAAGTTTATCTTAAAATAAAAAAAACAATTAGTAATTAACAAACAACTACAAATTATTAAATAAACAATTACTGATTAAATAAAGGAATATTAATTACCATAGGTCGGAGGATCATACTCAATCTCCGTTGCATATTCATGCATGACATTAACCAAAAAGAGGTCGTTGCCCTTGTAGGTAAACATTACAGCTATACCATATTTTATTGGGAATTTCTTGAAAAATANNNCACATTTTTAAAATATCCATTTTCCTGATCCAATCTCACGCGGGTCTTTTGACCATTTGGAAGCTCAAAAATAATTCTTTCGGGCATCTCAGCTCCAAAGGCCTTTAAAATCGGCGGTGGTATGATCTATGCAACATAACATATCATACATATCTATCTTGTAGTATCGAACTATTAAATATACACATACATTATATATTAATTACTCATACCAATTTAGTCCCCCAATGGATTATCGTCGGGAGAGATAAGTTTCAAAAAACGTGGAAAATGGTTATTTCGAGCATCCATCTCTATAAAACAAAAATTATAAGTATTAGATATATATCATATATTAATTACTCATACCGATT
>PHNY01257412.1:29785-42447 GCA_003724115.2 Anethum foeniculum
TCGGCTCTTCCTCATCCGCTCCAAGACAAAATCCAGTGGTCCCCGACGCAATCTTCCTCCCGATTGTTCACAATGTGCTAATAGAGATCCGTGCCAATCCTCAACAATTTGCTCGCCGCCTTTCGGATGAAGAGTTAACAATCTTTGCACGGACTGCCCTCGAGGTGTCTGATCCATCCACTGACCCGGCTCGAAGGGATGAATGGAATAGCCTTATCGGCGGCGAGGTTGTCCATATTGTGGGGATATTGATCGAGGATATCCTCCAAAAAATGGATGCTCATGTTCAAATGGTAATATAGTTTATCAATCTTCGTTTGATATTTGTTTTGATTGATATTTAATCTAGATTTTTTAATTTCTTCACATGTTTTTGTAGGAAAATGCATAAGAGGGAGAGAAGGATTATACCGATATAGACAGGGACACGGATGAAAATATGGATGATGAGGTTGGAGATGGTGAAGATGGCGGTAAAGGAGGTGATGAAGGCGGTGGTGAAGGCAGTGGAGGTGGCGATAGTGAAGGCATTGGAGGTGACGAAGACATGGATGAAGACAGTGGTGGATCATCCGATGTTTCGTTGTCCAATTAGTTACGGTTATGGTTTTTGGACTTTTGGTTATGGTTTTTGTTGAACTTTTGAATTGGTTATGGTTTTTATTGAACTTTTGAATTGGTTATGTTGGTATGACCGTTTTGGAATGTCCGATTGTATCGGACTTAATGTAATATTCTATGTTTAACTTTGGATGTCCGATTGTATCGGACATAATGTTTAACTTTCGGATATGGTTTAATGTATTTGGTTTATGTATAATTTGGTTTGTGTTTAATGTTAGGTTAGGCTATAATTACTTCAATGATATGATTGGTTATATTGGCTTGGTTATAATTGGTTTGGTATATGAATGGTAAATGAAATTGCAGCAGCTACTGCAATTTTTTTTTAAAAGTAACCCAGAAAACCGACCACTCCCATTCATAACCAACCACTTTTACCAAAAAATTACCAAAAACTCAACCATGTCAACATATAACCGACCGTTCTTACCAAAAACTACACCAGAAAATCGACCGTCTGTGCACTATAACCGACCATATTCATAGAAAACAATCGGTTATAACCCGGTCGGTTAAACCATTTTAAATTGGCTACTGTTTTAAAACCGACCGTGTCGTAACTGACGGATCTTAACCGACCGTAGGAGAAGGTTTGACTTTGGTCGGTTTTATATATGGTCAAACAAAAAGGAAAAAGTCTTAACCGACCAAAGAAGACGGTCGGTTATAAGTCTTAACCGACCATTGCAGAAGGTTTGACTACAGTCGGTTTTATCTCTGATCAAACAAATAAAGGACCTCTTAACCGACCACTTCTTACGGTCGGTTATAATCTTCTGTGCTGACAATGGATGCCACATGTTGCCACGTGGTGACACATGTAAAAAAAGGGACCCACTTCTCTGTGGACTGAGATCGACAAAACCGACCACGATTATGGTCGGTTATATTTGTTAAACACGACCAATTGACGTAACCGACCAGGTTTTAACCGACGACGGTCGATGGACTGTTTTATTCTTATAACCGACCGGTTTAGTTCATAACCGACCATTTAATACGGTCGGTTATGACCTATTTTCCTGCAGTGATTTCAACAAGACCAGATCCGAAGAAAGCCCTAAATCCAAATCAGCTCCCCTAAAAACCTAAATTGAAGCCCTGTAATAGAAAAATAGAATAATTAACTAATATTAACAAGCATTAAACCCAAAATTTAAGAACCTATAAAATCCAACTTATTTGAATTGAAAAAAGATCTAAATGGAAAAAGCCCCAAACTCAAAAAGCTCAAAATCAAATTTCCCTAAATTGATTGTACTAAATTCTATTGAACCCTAAAATCGCAATGAAAACAAGTTAAAATCATTATGAAGTGAGAGGCTCTCCATTGATAAAGATGAATAAATCGACTAGGACTATGATAGTGAGAAAAGGCTTTGAAAAATGATAACGACTGAGAAGAGGGCTTTGAATAAAAGAGAGCGTGGGAGGGGAACGGAGTCGGAGAGAGATGACTAATAATAAGAATGAGGGGCAGATGAAATTTTGGTTTAAGGGGGAGAACCAGTTATTGGTAAATGGGGAATAAAAAGATGAAAGTTTTTAATAAATTGGGCTAAGTTAAATAGAGGAAAATAAAAATAATTCTCAAGTACTTAATAAGAGGCAATAATTTGAAGTATTAATTAAAAAATATATAAAAAAAATAATCCGATGATCAAATCTTATGAATGGTAATACGTTTGGATCGTGGAAAAAGTAATTTAAAAAATTATTTTCTTAATCATGAAGGAATCTCGTTTTACAGAGTAGTGCTTCCACAAGTTTTTTCTTTTCCGGTAATGCAAGTTCAATTTTAAAATTTTTAAAATTTTTAAATATTATTATAATCAATATATCTTAACATCTGTCCCGTTGGATCGTCGAAAAAATTAATTTAAAAATTTTATATCATAAAAGAATGTTTTTGTACAAAGTAGTGCTTCTACTACATTTTTCTTTTCCGCTCAAGTGAAGTTTGAAATTTTTTTAAAATAATTTTATATTACTAAAACCAATATATCTCAAAGAGTATTGCTTCTACTAGACTTTTTATTTTACTCTCATGCAAGTGCAATTTGAAACATTTTAATAATGATTTCATATAAATCATTTGATTAAAATCAATATATCTTAACATCCATGCATACGGTTGAAGTGTTAAAAAAATTATTTAAAAACTTTATCTTTTTAATCGTGAAACAATCTTATTTTGAAAAATAGAATTTTTAATAATTTTTAGTATGACCAAAATTAATATATCTTAACATCGGCTGCTTCGTCGATATTTACCTTGTTAATGGTGAAACAATCTTGTATTGAAGACTAGTATTTTTACTAGATTTTTCTTATCCTGTCATGCAAGATCAATTTGAAAATAGGATCATCGAGAAATTCATTAATGAAGATTATCTTGTTAACCATGAAGGAATCTCATTTTAGATAGTAGTACTTTTACTATATTTTACTTTTCCTATCATGTTAGAGGAATTTCAAAATTTTTAATAATTTTTTCTTATGACTACAGTTAATATATTTTAACATCTGTATGGTTGTATCGTTGAAAAAATCATTATATTTTTTATTAAAAATTAATAAAATTATACAATATTGGTTTTCTCAAAAAACCTTTGTTTCACATTGTTTTAGACAAATAAACAATAATAACCTCAATACGATAATTTATGACCAAAAAATATTATTAAAAGAAATCGATACAATGGGTTTGGTTGGTTACCAAACCGTTGTTGAAACTTACAACTATATTTATTATTTAAATGTTGTTAAAACTATTATTTAACAGTTATTTTTAAAAAACAAGACGGTTGTATGACATTGGTAAAATTAATTTAAATAAAACATAATACTCAAAATTAGTATGTAAAAACTAGTACCGGTTAGTTTATTTTGTAAAAACTATTATATATAATACTAAACCTAATCTTAGACTAGAATGTGTAAAAAAGAATTTAACACAATACTACTGTAAAAGTTTTTGGTTAATTATATAAAAATAAAAATATAGCTTAAATTAAGCAACGTTAATCTCTAGAAACCTTTGTTGAATAAAATTTGAGCAATTGTTGTTGAATAAAATTTGAGACAATGTTGTTTAGGTCTATACAGCACAATGGTTTGTTTAAGAAATGTATTGTAGTATTATGACTTGTACAACATACTCTTGATTTAGTGAACCCTTGACTTCATATCATATCATACTCAAGCTTTAACTACGTGTGCACATGGCTAGTTCAAATCCTTTTGCTACTACTTTGGACAAAAATGACTTCTATTCACAATTGACTTGCTCCACTCTATCACATGACAAAAGAAAGCGTCCCAGCTGAGTTTCAAGGGCGAACCACGTTACCACTACATTATTGCTATTTTCTGCTTAAACAATTCTTTTGCCTTAGCTAGTTTTTCCATTTATCTAACAAAAATAGCACGTCTAAAAGTAACTTGATGGAGGCAATGAAGAGGTTGTTTTCTCTAGTAACTTCCGTGAAATATTTAATACAGTACTTTAAGAATAAACTTGATATAAACAAAAGTAAACCCTAAAGACATAATTAATGATGTACTAATTTTGTAATGGAAATTTATGGACAAGGCCTAGTCACGAACATGACATGTACGAGACCCGATCACGAACACGAATGTTGCTGTCCATGACCAAGGCCCATCACGGAGATGAATGGAGTAGTCCATGTCTGAGACCTGTCAACGTGACCCGAATACGATGTCCAACATGGAATCTAGCTCTTCTAAGGAAAGATCTAGAATCCACCACCTTGAGGAGTCCAAGTGTCCTTCTAAGAGGAGACTTGTTTGGAGTAGTTCTTGTTCCATAATATTTGGCACCGTTTGTGGGAAGAAGACATCAAACATGGCAAAAACACGAAGCCACGGAGACGAACCTGCCTATACTCACACTATTGCGTCCATTATTGAGATTCCACCACACTCAACCTATGCCACTCAAGGAGGAGATACTCCTGTGGTGGTGATGATGTTCCATCCAGTAGTGAAGGAGGAGATGCATGCCCTTCTACTGGAAGTTTCTATCCTAGTTGGTTGATGCAGTATAAACTTGTACTTGAGGATATGACCTCTATTTTTTTGAGCAATACAACAAGGATACTGCTGCCTCTTCAATTGCCACTCCTAATCCTTTAGTCAGTATTCATGGTGAACCAATTGTGCGCAAGGAAGAAATCATGGAATTTGAAGATATTCAAATGCTAAAATTTCTAGTAGCATTGGGAGCTGAGAAAAAGAAGAAAAATGTCGAGAAACTAGCTCTCAGGCCTGTAAAGAAACCCATTGTGTCTCAAGCTGAGGACAAGGAATATGTGCTATATAAAGCAGACATTGATGAATATTCTGAGTTAGATCTTCGTCTGGATGAAATTCAGGATTTAAGGGGTATAAATGCAACATCAAGACTGCCAGAGAGACTATTGTTTGTGTATAAAGGAGGAAATTCAATTACATGGCCTCTGCAGTTTGTTTTCAAAGAAAACTTCAAAATCTCTAACAAAGATATTCTCAAGTATAAAAAGAATAGGGGGATTTACACCAGCTTCCAAAAGGCTAATTCTGAACAGATTGAATGAAATCAGAGAATGTTGACATGACAAAACTGCTTTACGAAGGAAGTTGTCAATTCCTTTCACTGGAAAGAAAATTCGTCACCAACCTTATCATCACATGATGGAATTCAGAGACAAGGATGGTTGCACAAGGTTCTTCAGATTGCAGGATCAACTCAAAATTGCTAATAATGCATATCTGGAATCTCTCATGGAACAGCTAGATCCAAATATTAAGGATGAGGGAAAATTTTATGGGTTTCTTCTGAGGCAAATGATCTACAACAAGGAAAGAAGGAGCAGATTTAAGCATAGTGAAAGATCTTAATTCCTACTTGCTCATCCTAAAGAAGCAACTTTCAAATCATGTAACTACTCTTTTCCAGTACTTGTTTAGATTTAATGAAGCTTAATACACCATATGTTTTATGTCTATAAATGTATAAAGTGTTTTGTTATCAACAAGGGCTAATTTATGGCTGTTATTCTATTGGTCATAAATTGGGGGATAATGTAGGAATCATGTACATTCTTGATGATAACTCATACACTTAAGCATAATTTATTTAAGTTTTCTTGTAGCTTATTAGTGAAAAATATCTTTGATGATTATTCGCTAATAAAGGAGCATATTTTAAAATAAGTACTTCGTAACATATTCAACCAAGTCTCAAGGTAGCAGTTGATAGCTTGTTTGGTTAATGGCTAAGTTATGTTGACTGTCAATAGATATTTAGAATAGGTTTAGAATAGGTGTGTAAATTGTAGATATTTGATGCCTTGTAATTCTACTCAAGTGAAGTGACTGTCAAGGCTGAAGCTCAAACAATCAACGGCTAAAGAAAAAGACTAAATATCAACGGGTAATCAGAAGAACACTCTCAATGACTAAATATTGAAAGAGCCATTGACAGTGACTTATCAATAAGGAATAAGACAAATTTGACTGATCACACGGGTTAATACAAGAATCGGTTTGAATTTGAAAGCCAATGCAGAGATTGCATCTACATGGGAATTCGAAGAAGAAGGAAACATTCATTTTCTGTTCAAGAAAATTGGTGGGTTTAAGAATGCAATCTATCAAAGATAAATTCATGCAAGTTGATCTTGTCACATGTAAAAGGAATCGAGAAGCATCTCATAGTGTTTAACTAATATAATTAAATAAATATAAAATAACAGTGTTAAATCTATTTCACTTTGAACATTGTAAAATTCTTTATGTCTTTATATCTAAAACATTTATAATAAACCCACTTATATGGGATGGGAGCTTTTGTTAATTTTCCTCAAAGAGGTGCACAATAATGAATGAAGATCTTATTTAGAGCAAGTCCAAACATGTTGTAGTAGATTTCTTATAACTATAATAAAAAATATTGTCTTATTGATTTAGGCATAGTTTTGCTTCCAACAACATGTCTTGTAATTGTCCCTTATTATTAAAACAATAACATTTTTCATAAAATTAGAGGGAATGGAAAAGATGAGATAAGAGAGATGTGTAAAAAAAGGAAAATAAATTTATCCATAAAATTGAAATAATGCATCCATGATAGTGTCTTAAAGGCATGTGGTGGATACAAATCACTCATTTGTTCAAAATATTCTAAAGTATTTTAGCCAAGCCTATTCACTTAAGTATATTGTTGGACTTTTATATACATTCTATTACATAACACAACATCATATCATATCATATCATACAATCATATTATACAATCTATGCAATCATATCATACTCATGCTGGCGTAAAAATATAAGTCCTGGAAAGCTGGCCCACCTACAAAACATAAAATATAAAGTATTTTAGTCATGTTGGACTGCTCAAGGAGGTGTGTATAAGAGTAAAAGGGAAGGTACAGGTAAAATTCTGGGAGTAGAGAAGCTGGCCCACCTACAAAATATAAAATATAAAGTATGAATAGTAGAATGATAAAAGGACTGGATGACTATATTTCATATAAGTTACTACTATATATGAGATAAATTTTAAAAAAATATAAAAAAGAATTTAACATTTTACATTAGTTTATTAAATAGTATATATAATACCTGTTAATAACAGGCTGTTATATACATGTCGTCTAATATCGAAAAACAACCCAATGAGAAAGTAGTGTGGCCTCGGAGAAGACTGACAAGATCCTTTCGAAGGCCCAGGTAGCAGTGATCTTCATCGCTACCAAAAAGAATCGGGTGAGAAAGCGCCGTCTTAATGATATTAAAACCAAGTTATTCTGGAGCATTTTCTTCATTATTTACTACAAATATTCATAAATATATTTTAAAATTTTCAAATAAAATAGTCACAATCAACTAAGGATAGCTGATTTTGTAAACAAATAAAAAATTAACGATAAAAATTTATTAATGAAAATAAACACATATAATATAGACAGGTGGGTCTATTGTAATTAACAATAAGAAATAATTCTTTGCAAATATAATTCTTTGTTAACTTGTGATAATATATATTATTAATCAACTATCACATATGAACACGTTTACCTTCTACTTGTAAAAAAGATAGGCATGCCTGACATATATATAATGATAAGTATGATATATATTTGTGTTTTCCAACAAATAAAGTTCATAGAAAAATAAATGTCAATTAAACCAGTTTTTCAAATAATATGGTCATGGTTAGACTTACCATGTGTCTCCTAGTGACATAAACTAGAAACGACAAAACAACATTTTTAACAAATTTTTAAGCTGAAAAACAACATTTATTCTAAATCTTATAAAGACAATGAGAAATAAAGAAGAAGAGGAATACAGATAACTATGTGGAAGGAGAGGTCTTTTTTATAAACTTGTTTGAAGATTCTAGAACGAACTAGAAACTCTTTTTTGATGAAGGTTCTAGAATGAACTAGAAACTGATAATCATGTTAGCCTGTATTTGAAAATGGATAAGGAGCTTAATTCAACGAAAGGTCCATGAGGAGTTTAATTGGGGTAAAGGTCCACTTCAACATTAATAACATTGTTTGGGAGAGGCTTTTATGGATTTCCTATGTATTCTTCCATTTTCTTAACTTTGTGACCGTTTTTCAATTTTTTTTCTTTATGTTAATTCATGCATTTGGGTTTTGTTTAATTTTCTATTTACTTTAATTGGTTGTCTATGTTTGAATTTCTACGAGTACTTGCATTTTTAAAATTTATATTTTCAACTTTAAAATTATGTATAATAATTTATTTTTAGGCCTTTTGAATTTATAAGTTATAGTTTAGCAAAGGCTTGCTTAACTTATAAGTAATTTTATTTAAACATCTAAACACTTACAAACAATAATTTACTTATGTGACATTAATTTCTTTTAAGTATAATTTACTTATTTAAGCTATGAATCAATACTTTTTAACTTTTTAACTAATTAATTTTTAAATATTTATTTTAAGAAAATACTTGTAATTATAGATTTAGATATTGCGTGTAAAAATATTTTTATTGCTAATCATATTATTATATACGTGTGACAAGTCTTTAAAATTCATGCTTATAAATACAAAAAATACGATGTCCATGTTGAATTATTTAGTTATATTGTTATTCTCATTAAAATTATTACATATTTTTTCTATGTATTAATGTGATAAAATCTAAATATTGCTTATGATGACACATGTGGATTAATAATAATTAGTAGCTTATAACTGGAAAGCACGGGCGAATATAAATTATAATTATGTATAAATTATTTTATTTAATATAAGTTTTATAATGATAAAATGTTTTTATTTTTATTGTTAATTTGAACTTAGGCGATATTTGTTAAATTTGAACTAATTAATTAGACTTAAACAGATAAATTTTTCTAAACTTAAGTCCTTTAATATTCATTTTTATAATGGTTCGTCAAATTAAATTTTATTAAATTTTCTAACATAGAAATGTCATTATACATTCTCTTTATTTACTATTTATTTTCAATTTTTGTTAAAAAATGTAATTTATATATTTTAATTATTTTAGATAATATATCTAGATTTTAAAAAATTATTTACTATTTATTTTAAATTTTTAGTATTGTAATTTTCGGTTTTTTTTACTTGTAAACTCTATTGGTTGGAATTTTATTACCATTTATACTCTGGAAAGTTGAAACTTTTAGATGGGGGATTTCTTAATATTCAGTATGGAGTGGTGGACGTTCCTCAACTCTCCTAAAGATCTCTCGGTCTGTATTCATGGTGGCTGTTCTAGAGCTCTCTGGAGCTCGCATTAAGAATTTCTCATGGTTTTGGGAAGGTTTAGAGCCCTGGTGCTAGATCTGGGATGCAGCCGCTGGAGAATGCTTATAAAAAATCACATGCACAACTATTCAAAAAGGAAGTCTCTCATTGTGTATAGCATGCATGCAAGCAAATGCTCAAAATCTCCTACACATTTTCCTCTTACTCTCACTACCTTCAGCATGTTATATTGCTTGAAATAGACTATATTAATGCTTTATTAGTAAAGATGCTTAAAACTACAAGGGGAGCATGTGGATTCCTAGAGATGACAAAAATTTTCAATAGTTCCATCTTTATCCATAGCAAAAAATTATGACATTCATAATAAGCCAATGAGTGTGACTAAGTTTTCCTAATTAGTTAGCCTAAAATTATGACATTCATAATAAACCTATGAGCGTGACTACATTTGCCCAATTAGTTAGCCAAAAATTATGACATTCATAATAAGATTATGAGTGTGACTAATTTTGCCCAATTAGTTACCATACTACTATATAAGTCTCATTAGTTCTTGACAACATCCAAAACAAAGTTTGTGAGAGAATTATCTATAAAAACATAGCGTATACCAAACAAATAAGAAATTTGTGTAAAAGACAACTCTTAGAATTTAGCTAAAAGTTCTGTATGAAAACTATTGTCAATATAGATATATTAACTGTATGATATGCAACTAAGAAAATCAGAAGTTTGCTTGCCAGAAGACTTGCACTTTTCTTTATTACTGAACTGATACAAATAAGAAACTGAATTAGCTAAAAACATGGGACACTCATATGTTTTGTATTTTAAATAAGAGCTGTCAATGTCTCAGGACCTGGTCAAGCAGATTGTAGTCTTTATTTTTGTTGTTTCAGGAGGTTGATCGAGTCAAGTTAGTAGAGTTAGAGCAGTAGTGTGTTTGTTTCGACAGCATACATTAAGGCTTGGCTGTATTGAGGACAATTTTGTAAAGTCTGTTTTGAGATCGTTTTACCTTCAGTTTAAGATTAGCTTACACATTCCCCCTTAATCTTAAACTTGTCTTGACAAATTCTTAATCCGCAATAAATTTTGCATCTTTTCAAATTTGATTGTTAACAATGCTTTAGTCAGTATGTCTGCTTTCTGACTGTCATTGCTTACATGCTCGTCTTGAAGCTCCCCCTTTATTGCAGTTCTATTACCTCCCTCTGTCAGCTGTCCAGGACTGATTATATTTTTCCGAAGAGTTGGAATATAATATACATCATCAAGAGTATGTACTTCCCCATTCTTGCAAGCAAATGACACTAAGCCCTTTCCCTCAATCTTTACTGTAGAACCATCCCCAAAGCTTACTAGTCCAGATATTTTTTCATTTAATTTTGAAAATTTTGATTTAAATCCCGTCATGTGACTACTTGCTCCGTTATCGAGATACCAAACATTCGACTCGTTTTGCACCTTTGTTAGTTGAGAAGCGATGACCTGTTTTTTGCTTATACATGTGACAGATGTGTCTTCTTTGTCGCACTTGGCCAAGAGAAGAGCTGGCTCATCGTCATCAACCTTAGCCATATTTGCTTCTTCTTTCAATTCTCTGGTCCGCTTAGGATTTCTACAGTCAGCAGCAAAGTGGAAGAACCATCTGAATAATTGTAACACTTCAGGTTGCTCTTATCTCGTCCTCCCCGATTCCTAAAAGAACAATCTGAACTCCTTCGATTTGTTCTTTTTATCCAATCCTCACGAGTAAACAATAATTTTCCTTCACCACTTTCACGCTTTTGCCACTCTTCTTCTGTAAGCATCAATTGTCCTTCACTCGATTCACTTGGTCCAGTTCCCTTCATTCTTTCTTCATGAGCTTTTAATGATCCTACCACTTCTTCAACTGACAGTCTCCAGATCTCCAAATTGTTCCAGCGTTGAGACAATTTGGAGGAACTTGGATGGCATCGCATGTGGCATCTTTTTGACTACATAGAACTCTTTCATCTCTTCTCCAAGCACTCTTATGTTTGTTACTAAGCCATTTAATCTCAAATAGAACTCATCTAATTGCTCGTTATCCTTCATGCTCATTGATTCAAACTCCGTTCTCAACGTTTGAACCTTCACCTTTTTTACTCGATCTGCTTCTTGATACATAGTTTTCAAAGCTTCCCATGCCTCTTTTGCTGTTCCTTTTTTCTGCAATTGAGAGTAACATGTCCTCTGGAAGTCCTTGATACAACATTGCCAACGCCGCTTTGTCTGCCTTCTCTTCCACAGCCGCTTTTGGATCACTTGGTTCTATTGCCAACCATACCCCTGTGCCTGCATATACACCTTCATTTTTAGAGCCCACGTTGTATAGTTGTACTTTTTCAACGTTGGAAAGCTTAGACCTATTGATCCTCCTCCTTTGGCTTTGTTAACATCCATCAGTGAGAATGCCAGGTTTCACAGAGAATTTCCCAGCTCTGATACCAAAATATTGTCAATATAGATATATTAACTGTATCATATGAAACTAAGAAAAGCAAAAGTTTGCTTGCTAGAAGACTTGCACATTTTATTATTACTGAACTGATATATATAAGAAATTGAAATACAAGGAAACTGAATTAGCTAAAAACATGGGACACTGACACGATAAACAAACACACTACTACTCTAACTCTACTAACTTGACTCGATCATCCTCCTGAAACAATGAACATAAAGACTGGAATCTGCTTGACCAGGTCCTGAGACATTGATAGCTCTTTTTTAAAATACAAAACATAATACAAGTTTAAGATTAACCAACAAAAACTCCTAAAATAATTCATATTTGAATTCTAAGTGACGGTTGATGTAGAATCCCAAAATTTACTTTTAAGTTTAACTTTATTGTCCCTTAACTATTTAATTTTTGAAATAATAATATAAATTATTATTTTTATTAATAATGTAACAATAGATGATTAAATAGAAATAGTTATAAGTTGAATGTTTAAAACACCTAGTTCATAGTCTTGTATAACATAGACTAATTTACCTTTTCCCGATTTGGGGCTTTAGGGCTGTACTTAAGAAATACTATATAAATAGTAAAAAGAGTATTCCAGAGGGAGAGAGTTAAAAGAGGCTAGAGTTAGAGCAAGTCCAATGCAATGCTATAAGTGGTGCCATTTCTATAATTTGAAATCAAATGCTAAAAACTTCAACTCCAAAGGGGTTCTATACTTGGATGCAAATATGCATAAATGCATACT
>PHNY01257508.1:0-11470 GCA_003724115.2 Anethum foeniculum
TGCGGGCCTTTTTTTCACTTAAGCGGGATATTGGCCCCGCCTTTTTTTAAGCATTTTTCACATGTCTAAGCCAACACCAAAAACTGTTGGCGTAGCAAATTTAAGGCAACAAGTATAGCAATATAAAATCATGGTGTTGCCATAAAGCATCATTTTCAATTGTAGGCCACATAAAGGCAACATTTTTTGTGGCAACACAGATTTTGGGTGTTGGTAAAGACCAGCTTTGGTGTAGTGTGACAATTTTTCACGTGGAAGATAGTTAAAAAGTGGTGGGTACTCGCGGTACATCGTGGACATAGAAATATGCTTCTTGCCACGGGCCCGCGTTGCTAGGTGCCCCCATATCAAGTCTTTCTTGTTATACTCTGGCCACACTGAGAAATAGACGAACCCAAAATCTCTCTTGGGGGGTCGCTTCATTTGGAGGAAGTATCTCATTATCTTCGCGGTCATAGGTGGGAATTTCTTCTTGTGATATATTATGTATAAGGCGATCATGGACCTGAAGCTGTTGGGATTTATCTGAATTGGGGCTATATTGTACTCTTGGCATACATTAATGATAAATGGATGGAGAGGAGAAGCGACCCCAACTCTGGGAAAAAATACGAATAGAACCATTCTGGGCACGCGACCACCGTTCTGAGGATGGTTGAAGCGGTAGCACCTCATGTGGGAGAGGGGAAGTATAATTTTGCCCTCCAAGCAGTACTGGTCAATGAGATTTACCAATGTGTCCGCTGTTAGGGTCGATGCCTATTTCTTACAAGCTAGCTTGCGAGGCGGCCCCGGCCTTGTTCCCGCAGCTTCAGCCTCGCTTGGAGGAGGTTCACCTACATATATTGTTCCCTCTAATTCTGGTTGAGGGGTTGGAGCATAAGGGCTAGGGCTCACCTCTGGAATGTAGTCGTAGTCACAAATATTAATGATTTTGCTAACATCATCAAGGACCCCATCAGCGAACTCGGGTTCCTCGTAGTCTTCGTCATCAGAATTGGGGGCCTCATTATCAGCGACCCCTTCGTAGAAAAATCCCCCAGGCTCGGCCCCAATGTCATAGTAGGCCTCGCCTAAAGAACTGTTGGAGACGACTCGCTGTCAATTGTGATGGGTTCGTGGGAAATTTGAGGGCCGGCTGACTGTCTTAATGCTCTAACTTTTTCTTGCAGCCTTTGGATGTCTTGTTGAGCCTGTTCAGCATAGTTCAAGCTATACTCAGGGGCACCAGACGGGCCGGCTACAGACTCGCTAACGGTCCTTGACGGCCTCTTGGATCTCCAGGCGTAGGGGTCAGTCTCTCTTGTGTAATTTTCATGCGACCAGGCTGGATCCATGAACAATCTAAAGGAGTCAGAGCCACTTGTAGCGACCCTGGTGATATTCGCGGCCGCCTCTTCACTAATAATTATGTTAGATGGGAGCGGGTGCCTTGAGGTATCGGATATCTCATTCAGCTCTTTTTGGAACTCGGCGGCTCAATGGGGATGATATTTTTGAAGAGGCGTCACTCGACATCTGAAAAGATGGTGCATAGTTAGTGTGTGCCCTTACAAAAGTTAAAAAAATCATTGATATAAAGAAAAAGACTAGTGTCCACGCATCGCACACGCATCCTAAGGGGTCGCATCCTAAAGGATCGCATCCTAGGGGGTCGTATTTCATTGGGCTCGCGCCCTATATCTACAAGGAGGATCGTTCTTTACATACAGAGGGGTCGCTATCCAACTACTTTGGGATCGCTTCCTCGCGTGAGTATATGTGTGGATAACTTATAGTAAAAACACAAAGATGAAATTAAAACATGAAGATTGAAGATCAAAAACTTACTTTATGAAGAACTGGAAGAAGGATCGGGCTCGCATGTGTAGACTGTTCTTCGAATTTTTGCCATTTTGATCTCTCCGCAATTCAGCAGCACTTCGATAATTTGTTTGTGAGGAAAGTGGGAAATGAATTCAAAATTTCATATATTTATAGACAGCAGAGGAAAGAGAAGATGTGGGGCAGGTGTCACGATCCTGGCCGTTGGGCACAGATCTCGAAGCATGACAGCTGTCCAAACTAATTTGCCTCTCAATGGTCTCGCTAGCGGCCCCAAATGTGCATCAAGGTGAAGCGACCCCTATTATGGAAGGTAGGCCTCGTTGGATAGAAGGCCTCATTTTTGAGTCTATATAACGCTCCTAGCGGCCACATAGATGCGGGGGGTAGTTGTTATGCTCGTTTTTGGACATGGGTCCTAAGCAGGCCCATTATGATCCATTTGACTTTAGGCCTCACAAATGAGCCCAAATTTGTTTGTCTTTTGAAGGATAATGGCCCAAAGCATGTCTAGGGGACCCCTGTTGTTAGGGGGCACATGGCACCCCGTTGGAGGGGTCGCATGCTGCCTTAATAACAGGGTCGCCAGCGAGTCCTAGGGTCGACATCCTAGTACTAGCGGGCCCGCCCTGGAGGCCGCATCGCATAAGTATCAATATATTGAAAGGACTTGAAGGCCAACCCTTCTAGGGTCGCCTTGGTATGTAACTGCTAGCGAGCCTCCCCCCTCTAGGGGGCGCTCCGCTATAAGACTCATGGCCATGGTCCCCTCTAGGGGGCCATATAGGCCTGGTCCCTATGTTTTTACAGATGGCCCTTACGAGGCGCATATGAGGTCTCGTAATGCCTCCATAGTGCCCCTTAAAGTGTTAACGCCTTATCTCATAACCATTCTACAGCCTTCTAGGCTTAGGTTATGGTCTTAATGGGCTTTTCACAGATGATCTCCACGGCTCTTGGGCCTGGACCTCGATGGACCGGACGAAACCCTAGCCCATTAAGGTAGCTTGTTCTCCAAGAACTACGTGTGGCTTGAATCCCTATAAATAGGGTACGTAGGCCTCTTATTTTGGCAGAGAAACAGTTTGCATAAGAGAGAATTTACTATTTTCTTTGAGCATTCTATAGATCAGCTAGCAAGATCAGTCACAACATCCATCCAAATTCATCCCGTGTTCTTCGTGTTCTTAGCAAAATATCCGTTTTTTGCCCCGTGATTCCAGCAAACCTCCAAAATATTTTTATACCAATTTTTCCCGATAACAGATACATATATGAGATGGACCAGACATGAATATAAACACAGGCACGAGAATTTTGGGAATCAACCATTATATGTATAAAGAATCTTACAAATCTTTATACACATATACACGATTTGTTAGATTATTCACACCCATCAAAACCCATAGAATCGAACTACTATGACCATAAACTTACCACTGAGATGAAGAATATAAGATTTATCATCTTTTTCTGATGTCCAAAGTTTAAATTTGTGGTTGGGTATTTACTAATTTACCAGGAGATTTATTCATTTGATATTGAAATTGTACTTTGATTTAAGGATTTAAACTTTTGAATTGGGGAGATTATAATATATATGTACGTGTTAATTCACTTGCAAATATAAATAGGTGGACTTAGTTGGGTTTCACATGACATTTCAGATCCACCTGTAAGAATCGTTAGGTCAAAAAAATTTCCGTCAAGTCAATGTACCCAACTAACGGCTCTATCATTACTTACAACTATAGTGATACAAATGAGTTCCCGATAACAAAAATGATATTTTTGATATATGCCTTTCACTTGAGTGACCACTTTGAGATTTAACCCGTTATTCACAGCATCACTTATATTATCTTAGAAGCCGGAGAGATCAAATAGATCATTTCTATGCTCATGTTTTCTGTGTAGAAGCCTGCAAGGCAAAATGCATTATCAGGCCCCTGAGCTTTATTACCCTAGCCTATCAGGCCCCTGACAGTATCACTATCCAATAAAGCTCTTGAACTTCAATAAAATTGTCCTAATTATAGTACCAGGATCGCGTATTCACTTAACATCAAGGGACCAAAACACTGTATTAGTTTGGTGGTGGTACAAGGGTGAATTATTTGTGATTATCTTTGAATTTAGATCAGATAGATGTCTGAAAGAAATTGCTTTCAGTGTGATGTTCCGAACAAAGTTTATATTCATAAAGAAGGTTGTGATCTTAATGGTGACAGTTTGGTAGTAACATGTAATTTGAGGATTTCACATGTCCCAAATATGGGGTTAAATATCAAAGTGATCACTCAACTGAAGGCCATATATCAATTTAATTATCAAATTTAACGGGGTATCATTTGAATCACTAAAATCAAACTAAATATCAAATAGATACCTCTAAATATGTGCTTAAGAACTAAAATTTAATTTTATGGAGTTATATACATGTTTCTTGAAAACTATCACAACCAAATGAAAAGTTATGAATTATAGTATTTTAGATAATATAGTAGATTTTTAAAAATTTATCTATTATTTATTTTTAATGTAGTTACTTTTTTTGATTTAAATAAAAAAATTTAGTATATAAATCTTATAAAATCTAGATATATTATCTTAAATAGTAGAATTCAAAATTTTTCATTTTGTTGCGGTAGCATTCAATAAAAAGGTATGAAATTTCATAAAAATAATTTTTAATTCTCGAATACATATTTAGAGGTATCTACTTGATATTTATTATGACTTTAGTGATTGAAATGATACCTTGTTAAGAATAGTGACTAAAGTGATATACGACCTTTACTTCAGTGACCACTTTGATATTTAAGCCCCAAATATGTATAAGCAGAGTCATAGTTAGTAGCTAGTTACAGAAGACAGTGGATGAATATGAAAATGGCACAGCGTATGTTCACATCAGACCCTAAGTTTTGGTTCGTGATGCCATACATGGATGAGAATCCTGTTTTCTTGTTATGAAGTCGGCTCCTGTCTTTAAAAGGCTTGCGAGAGCTTGTCATAACCACATTGCTATATGAGGTTTTTAGACGACTTTGGTATATCTGATTGAGTGATACTGGGGATAAGAACAATATAGATGTGCTTTCTGTTAGGACTCGTTGATTTATGCAGCAGTTGCTTGGATACGACTTTAAAGAAAGTATTCTTTGATTCTTCTTTGTACGTTGTTTATGTTAAAGTGTTCTTGTTCTTTATATTTGGTGTAGAAGATGAAGATGAAAAATGGAGGCAGAGAGAAAGAGAGTGGGTTTTGCAAATTTGAGCTAGATAAAAATGTACAAGTACCGTTAAAAAATGAGTATTTTCCCTTCAAAAGTTTTCAATTTTTCGTAAAACACAGCGTAAAGTATAGAGTAATTCATGATTCTAAAAAATGCCGATTTGAATGATTTATCACCCTGTTAATCTTAACTTGAGAATAAGATGACTTATCAATTTGATTTTTAGAATCCGACTAATTCTTGCATATTTTCTTAAACTAATATATCATAGACTCAAAAAGTAAAATACTATTAATTATCTGAAAAAAGTAAAATATTATTTTAGTTTTCTAAATATACCCGGTTAATAAGTGCACTAGTGCAGTGATTAATTTCTGATTACTCAATTAATCTCAAATATCAATTTTTATACGACTGAGTTGCTGCAAAAATGTTGGATGAAAGAAGCCACACGATGAAATTACTGGAGTAGGTGATAAGCCCACATGCAATGCAAACAAAAAATGAAACAGGCATTTGCAAAAAGACTCCTTTGCAAAAGTAAAACAGGTATTTGCAGAAAGCCCACACGAAATTATACGTCTCTTTGATTATAAAATGGCAGTAAGAAATGAAATCATCAAAAAGCTCCTCACTCTAAGCTACGCTCCTTGTGTACAACAGGCATTTGAAAAAAAAGAAGATATCATCATGCAACTTTTTTAAATAATACTCATCAAGGCCAGAAATTATAGTAATAATATCTGCCTCACTTTATAGCAATAATATGTGCCTCACTTGGATCTGTCAGCAAGAAATTATAGTTTCTCCTTGTTATAGTTGCAAAGATATTGCTAATTTGTCACTAACACTGTTGCTGTGCAGAATTACCTCTTGTGCAATGAAGATATTGGGGGATGGAAATCCAGTAAAGCAAAAGAGCTCAGGCATGTACTGCATTACATATATACTCTTTAATTTTTTGTTCTTGGTATACCCTAACACTATCGGTTGTTCAATAATGATGTGCACCTGCTTTTTTACTGAGGACGGGTTAGTTTATATGATCCGTGCTCGATCTCAGGCCACTCTCCAAGATGAAACAAGGAAATCTATGGAACAGACAGTTGCATCTACTCCGTTCTTAATTTATACAATGATTTCTTAGCTTGAGCGATGTATTACTTAAATTTGTTCAGTACTTTGCTAGTGTCTCTTGACCAATTGAATAAATTTCTTCAGAGTTTTACAAGAGTTTTTTTGATTGACATGTTCATGGAGGTTGATTAAAAAGCTATATGAGTTATTTAAAGAGAAATGCTAGAGTTCCCAAAACCATTTCTAAATGTTGAGTTGTAAGAATATTATTGGCTATATTTTCATAAAAAGATGGACCCTCCCTGCATACACTTGAGTCCCACGAATAACAATACGCCATGTGTTATTTGGAAATATTTTTGGGATCCGTTTCGGGGCATGCTCTTATATAGATTACCAATGTGATTTGAGTTTTAACTAATTGTTCTGTAAAAGCATAACCTGTCCTGTAAGCTCTCATTTATTTCCCACCATTCCTGAGCTCTATAAATACTGCATTTTGAATTTAAGATTTAAACATTGATCTTGTAGTACTTGATTACACAATTAATGTATCCCTCCTATTTTCTTACATAATTTAGTAAAATCTTCCTTCTAGTCCTTTATAGTTCTCATTTTTTCACCACATAACTATTATCAAATCATGGTTTACACTTAGATCAGTCAGATCACATACTCTCTTGAATGATAAGTACTGAGCATCCTTCGTTGTCATGGACAAAAAAGCATAAACTGCAGGTCCCGACTGACATCATAGGGATCAGTCACTAGTATGTTTAATCTCTTACTGTTTCCCTGCATTGTGTATGATTTTGGAGGGCTTTATGAGAAATATCCATGTACATAAATGTGCACGATGTAAAATAATAGTTTTTATCAATGTGACATTATATTTGGTCAAATTACAGGTTAAGCAGCTGCATGAATGATTGGTTCAGTGGAATGAGCAGTTCTTGTATACAGGTCACAAAGAGCAAGGTAAAAGACCATTTAGTACTGGTGCTCAAAAAGCTGTACCGCTGAGTGGTACACCACTACACCTGGCATAGGAAAACTAAGTTGACGAACAGATGCTTGGTTATGTAACAGTTGAGGTATTACTTCTCTACCAACCATTTAGCGAGCTTGATGTATAGATTCTTTTCTGAATCTAGCTGCACCCAGTCAATCTATTTAGTGATTTTTCTCACTTGTTTTGTTTAGGTAAATGCTAGCGACAGTCGAGGAAAGGCTGGTAGGAAAATTAAAAAAGGAATTGATAGAAGTACTGGAAATTCTATCAAGGATTTATTCAGTAATGAAGCCTTGAGTGTTAAAATTGATCGGCTTATCAGGATATTTGAATTGTTAATGTTTATTAACAATATAAGAGTTTCAAGTACCTTGACAGTAAGCTATGGCATATAGTAATCTTCCACTTGCTCCACATGCTTGGCATTAGTATATCCGTTCCAGATATACTAATGCCTTACTGGATGGTATTATTGGCAAGCTGCTTGTGCTTCTACAGGTATATAACAGTGGAGCAATTAGCTGTCTCAAAGGTAAAACAGATTTTGCTATCTTTCTGATTACAGTCTTACAGATGTGTGATCTTTCCTTAATATTTAGTGATGTATTTGAACAGAATGGTATTCAAATTGTACAAGAGGGATCATTGACTGCTCTGGCCTCTGTCGTTGACTCATCTCAGGTACTCTATTATGTCCCTGTTGGCAGCTAGCAATTTAAATTTTGTCATCACTGTGTGCAACTCTCTGATGCGCTGTGTGCCAACATGAGCAATTCTAAAAATATAATGGTGCAGTTATGCCCTACTTGAAAGCCATTCTGTTTAACGCAAATGACAATCCAACAGAATGCTTTGTGCAAAAGCAATGGAGGGCATTAGTTTGGTGGGAAGGGCTGTCGTAAAAGAGAAAGTTCAAGGGGTCATGGAAAGCAGGTATTATGTTATAAGCATTGGTGATTTTCTCTAGGTAAAAAGATTTTGTTTGGAGAAGCTTCTTCAGGCCTTAAAATTCGAATTATGCTTGTCAGTACCGGGTGATGAAGTGCACATATCATTACAAGGATCTTGATTGGACACCGATGATCCTACTACAAGCTACATGCAACATGTGTGTGTATGTTTTTTATCAAAACAAAGTGTCCATTTTAAATGTATATATTACCAATGGCATATGAGAAATTATTTCTCCCATTGCTCGCATGGACAAGACTTTGCAACTGCGTGGGGGCAGGATTTCCTTCCTTATAGTAGTATAGTCATGCCTCCTCTGCTCATGTCAACTCAATTGAATTGAATTCTCATATAATTGTTACATTTGGAGACTCCGAAAATGAAATCGATGAATATGATGCTGAAAGGTACACCGTCACTCTTGTAATAATACATACTGCTGAATTGCGACAAAAAAGACTTCAGATTTATAATCATGACAATAATAATATATTTTCAAGACAATGGTTCCATATGATTCGACTTAGTTGATTAAATGTTTTTGTAAGGCCATGTACCATATCAGTTTGTGTTGGTGGCAACTGGAAAACAGAAATTGTTTTATGTGGTAGGTTATAATTCAAATCAAAGCTATGGTAGCGATCTGGATATGAATTTCTCATATGGGAACTCTGCGAGTCTTTGGCCATTTGTGTTAGAATACTAATATAAGATCCTGGAAAGGGCCATTCTCTAACACCTTAAGGTTTTAAAGTAACTGGTTCCTTAACATGGTATCAGAGCTCAGGCTGGCGGGAGACTCAGATTCGACTCCCTGCCACCCCCAATATTCTCATAATTTATTATGGACACGAAAGGAAAAGTTATGCCCCAAACCTTAAGGTTTTAGAGTAACTGGTTCCTTAACAATTTGAAGTCCCTGAAATTTTACTCTACCTAGTAACTGGTTCCTTAACAATTTGAAGTCCCTGAAATTTTACTCTACCTATCTCAGACACAATATTTGAGCAGTGGCGCGATTACAAAAGTCTGATGGCCATCCCTACCTATCTCAGACACAATATTTGAGCAGTGGCGCGATTACAAAAGTCTGATGGCCATCTGAGGATTCAAATCAAGGGTGAGATCCATGTTGTTGTTCATTAACCACTCTAAAAGAAACCATTGATCTAGTAGTTTATCAGAGTAATATTTCTAAAAGAAACCATTGATCTAGTAGTTTATCAGAGTAATATTTTTAGAAAGAAGATTGGAGGAATGTATCTTTTATGATAGCTTATCCTGATCGCAAGTTAGTTACTACAGAATTAGCAGAAAAAAGATTTTGCTCTGCATATTAGTCAGCCTGCATATTTGCATTATGCATGTTACTAAATTGGACTGTCCTTCAATTACCATTGATCAAGTCCCTCAACATTAAATTTTACTTGGTCCTTATTAAGCTTATTCCAAATCGTTCTGATATTTTACGTACGCATACAACAATTTAGTCTTCTTCAATTACTTAGCTATAATATATGGTGTCTATTTATATATGTTGTACTTTATTTGTACATTTACCAGTGTGTCCTAGCAAATCAATTATATTATTATTACAAATCCTATTTTAATGTTGTTCTTTGCATTGAGCTATTGCTTTTGCTGTTTAAGAGTGTCTTGGTTCTAACTAAACAGTCTATATTATGCAGTATGGAGACTATGACTTTAAGTGATAACATATTAAGATTAAGAAAAGTGTTCTGGAGAAGAAAGTGACGGAGTCATAGCATGCTATGTTGTTTTGACGATGAACTAGACAAGGCGCTTTTTGCATGCATTGATCAGGTTGATCTTGAAGATATCTATTTATAAGTTTTCCGTCATTTATGTTTTCCGATGATAAAGCTCTCTCTTGACTTTTTTTTTTTTTTACATAATCACATGCTGGTTACTAGTTACAGGTTTCCCAACTTTGGTTCCACTCCCTAAGTTTCTTTTTCATATAGAAGTCAGGAAAGCATATGTTTGAGGTTCATGTGTACATATCCAGTCTTTTTCAATCATGCAAGCAGTGGCTAGCTTTATATTTTTGGGTCTAACGTATATTTTCTCTATTTATCTGTGCCAGAACATTGCATTAGATTAGCTTTAGAAAAAGGACTTGCTCGGGGAAGAAATCAATCATATGTCAGGCAATTGTCTGAGTACATAATACCAGCTCTGGTGGAAGTTTTGCATAAGGTGGTGTTCGTTTGTAGTCCATATGAGTTTTATCTTAGCTTCTTCTTGATTCTGTAGAGTTCTATCTAGGCATTTTACAGGTTCGTCTGTACATATCAGGAAAGTTTCCGATTGCCATTTTCCATGTACCAAAGATACAAGTTCTTCATCTGAAACATAAAGAAAAAGACACACATTCTTTGCCTGAGTTTTCAACAAAAGAAGCTCCTTAAGAGGATTGCGACTTTGTATCATAAGTATCACCGGTAAAGTGAATGTCTCCATTGGCAACCTGCGATGAATTTATTTAGTAATCTGACTAGGAACGACTAGGAAAAGATTCCAGCCTCATTTAGTAATCTGACTGAACTTAATCTTATATGAAGCTCTCAAGTGAGTGATTATTTATAAATCCTAATTGTTTTGGGCCAGGGTTAAATTCAGTCCAGCACTGTTTTTAGCCCCGGTTCATTTGGGCCCATTTCAGCCCCGTTCATTTGGGCCGAGCCCAGAAAGCAATCATGACTAGAATGACACAGGAACAGGTGGAGCACGAGCATTGGCTGGGGACCACTGTTGATGGTGACAGTTAATGATTGCCAATGATGAGCACAATAAAGGCACACACCAGAACATTCATGACACACTCTCCCACAATTTTCACCTGGACACGTGTAAAGCATCCGTGAGCGTCAGGCGTCCTCCTCACCTGGTAATGTATGGCTAGGATCACAGGTATATTTCCCAAAACCATAGTCCTTGGCCTATATATAGTCCTAGGCTGAAGGGATAAGGGGTTGGTCACTTTTTACTCATTACTATATTATACACACACTCACCCTCCATATTCAGATCTCTCTTATTTCTAGTCTTTTACCTTCCAAAAGCCATCTCTTATTCTCACGCTGGAGGAGCCTGATAAGTGGATTTTATATCTACTTGGAACGTTCTATAATGGCTTAAATTGGTGTTTTGTACTCGAGTATGTTGTGTCTTTTGATTTGTTTTTGTTTGTTTTGTGCAGAGTTGCTAGTTGAGGCAAGTAAGCAATTCTCCATCATATTCAGTGGTTTTTAGTGCAAGTAATGCAAGTATGGAGATTGTGGAGGAGCCGAGGCTACAAGAATTTTGTGGGTACATTCGTTATAGGCCCTCACGAGACCTT
>PHNY01257601.1:789-11012 GCA_003724115.2 Anethum foeniculum
GGCACAAACACTAACACTGATAACTCAAGTTTCATTTAAGGCGTGTGCGTCTCTATTACAGTTACCTGACTCTTCAATTGTATCTTTAGACATGTGTCTCATACTCAACACTTGGACATGTGTACAAACACTTAAAGGCTTCATAGGTCACGATCAATAGTAACGTTCAGAGTCTAGTTTGGATGTCTCACATATTCACTCAATCTCGTACAAGTAATATATGTATAAAATCTCACAAATTCGCAGAGTTTGTAAAGAATTATCAAGAGCATTTTACAAAAACGAAATAAAGAATTATGCAGAGTATGTAGCAACAGAATGTGCATAGCAATTGCTATAGTCTAGCAATGATTTGCATAAATTATAGTGATATGGTAACATTCCGCAAGTGGTTAATTTTTTTTTTTTTTTGCTGAACTTGAGTAGCCAAAAGAAGCATGACATGCCACTGCAGAGGCTGTTGGTGACAGACTGACAGTTGATCATTTGAGTAAGGCGTGAGGATAGTTTAGTCATTAGGATTAGTTGTTATGAATGATTAATACTAGAGTTAATGTTTAGTAGACCCTCACATAGACTCTGATAACATGGAAAGTTCCAACTCCAAGCCTGCAGCAGAAGCTCTGTCCTAATACTCCCACCAACTATATTTTAGTTATGTGCAATTCTCAAGGTTTGGCTATTCTATTGTTTCATTCCACAATGCAATTTCATGCTTATTCTTTGTTAAAACCAAATACTAGTAATCTAATGTAATGCATAGCTCTGCCTTTATATACACACCTTGTGCATTTGGAATCAAAGTATGATCACCTTTGCTTCTACAGCCAAGTTGGCCAATCTCTTTCATGTATCATAAGCTACTCAACCTTACCACATAAAGTACATAGATAATTTTATACTACTTTACAACTCACTATCATTCACATTTTTGTTTCTACAATTAAAATGGAAAACCTAGGATTTTATGCTAGCATAGTGCTGCCACAAGCCTCTGGCCAAAAATCATGAATCCGAATCCTCACTCTTCAACTGTCTACTTAAAATCTGATAAATTCATAAAAACAATACATATGAAATTAAGGTTCGCTCAGAATCTAAAGCATGTTTCAGCACACTAGCTGTTTAGATTTGGAATTACTAACCCAAGCTACAATTACAAGGTTATTATGTCCTTGTTGTCTGGATTAGAGACTAATTAATACAATAAAAATATTGTATGAAATTTGGACATCACTTCAACTATATTATGTTCACTCTATGCAAGTTGTCACTAATTGGCCAGCAAAGCTATATGCTGCAGAGTGCAGGCCTTTGTTAGAACTCCACGTAGCCGGCCTTTTCGCCTGCCAAACTATAATCTCGATGTCTTATTATCATCACGGACTTTGCTGCTACAAGCTTCTTAGTTTTCTTGCGACTTCTTGAGTCAGCCGGCATGTATTAGTACTATGTTGTTTACTTGTGAGTTGTCTTTCTAGTGTTTTTTTTTTTTTTTTTTTCTGATTTCTTATGTACGCATACATTGATGAAGTTTAGAAAAATATAGGATTATCTTGTTCAACAGGAAGATGGCAGTATGCTCCAAAATATTTCAAGTTTTTCCTTGGAAATTGTCCAGTTTGTTGGGGTTGTCCAACCCCTGATGTTTTATATGCATTACAGTACAGGAAATGGTATCTACTTGTATTATACTATTGAGAAATAGCAATATATATAGCATAGATCCAAGAATCTGAATCATTGTTTAGACTTGAGCTTGACATAACTTTTCTTACCATGATAAAAACTAAAACCCGGAACATTTCAACCTTCTCAATCAAACATGAGGTTCTAAATAACTTCAAACAAAAGGTCTACTGCCGAAATTCCCTTAAATCAGTGCGAGATCTACTGCTGAAATTTTGTTTTTTAGGTGCATATAATTCCGACCCTACACACACCATTTATCTAATGTCGTAATTAAATATAATTTTCCTTTATATATATAAAAATGTAACCCGAAATTGTGTTAGGGCACTACGCTAAAGCCTTTTAGGCCTTCTTTTATATATATAAAAATGTAGCTCTAAAATATGTTAGGGCACTAAGCGAAAGCCTTTCTGGCCCAACGCTTGATTCATGCCTTTGCCCACTGCACTGAGAAGAATCTGGATTCTGCTACAGTTCCGATTCATGTTAGTACACCATATTTGTCATTTGAACTGCCTAACCAACCTCACTATATAAAGACCTGTGACTATGATTAAAGAATTAATAACCAAGTATATAGTTTTGTGGTCCAAATAAAATGACCCTAGCTTTAAGATGTTGAACTTGAAACTTTACTTGAACAGAAAACAAGAGAGTAATAGAGAGGAAAGCACAGCAAATTAAAGTTTGGCAAATACTTGACCTCTATCCCCCGCATTGTTACATTATTAACACTGAGATAAGATGCTCTCTTTTGGCTTTATTCTTGCTCATATACCTTATCATCCCTGACCCTCATCCTAACCCTTGTTTTACTCAAATATCAACATTATTATCCCAGCTTACTCATCTCCCTTCCCTCTCTCTATACTAAGCTCTTTTACACCACTCACTTGTCTAAAACTCTGTATCAGTACTTGTACTTTCAGGATTCTGGAACCACTTTGGACGTGTTAAGATCACGTGTGTGTGACTCTACAATTATTATCATTTCCTAAGCTCATAACAATTAAATTTCTTGCCAATTAAGACAATGCCTTATGTCACAGACAGCAAGGTTCTGCATAATTACAAATACAAAATCTGCACACGTCAGGCATTAGAACCCATGAAATCAAAAAGAATAGGAAATAAATTGATCATTATTATATACTACATTTTAGATTTCGATAATTAAGTAGATGAGAGTGGTTTGGACGAGTGCTAAAGCATTATAACCCAGTATTGACTTTGTATATTGTAATACACCTTGTGATCCTCCTAAATATATTCAAAGAAGCTGCCCTGCAAGTTGTATAGCTTGTCTGATGCCACTACTTTTTGTTTATTAAAAGACAACTCCAATTACTAAGCTATCAAATACAACCCTAAACACTGAGCCTTCTGCTTAGTTGTATAATAATGCAATTTGGGCACTAACAAAGAACAACCAACTATACTTTATATTTTTAGTCTGCATAACAAAATTTAGAAACTAATGTACTCAATGATCAGTATTATACATTGAATTGAAGTTGACAAGGAGTACAATACCAAACACAATCAACGCAATCTGATATCGTCAAAATTTGGGATTGTAACAACTAACCTGGCATAGTTTACCAGTATCACACACCGTGGAGAACTAACAGGTAACCAGTTTTTTCCACCATAGAAGTTTACAGTGTTGTCCACACAATATTGGATGGTAAGATGCAAATGTATAGTAACTTATCAACTCTGGCATTGTGACTAAAATTACCGGTTTCAAAAGACCTCTTCAATAACACTGCGTTGGAAATATGTGATTCAAAATTGTAACTGAAATATTAATTAGTTTTAATGTTAATTGATTTTAGAAATATTTGTAACTGATTAGTAATCATGCAAGTTTGTTTAGTATGAACTCGAGTATTTTGATTGAATAAAATAATAAGCTTCCATCAAATTATATTATCACTCCTGTGTAAAAATAACAGCACACTGCATGTCCAGAACTTGTTCCACTAAAAGTTGCAGAAAAGCCTTTGCTATGGCTGGCCAGTAGTGAAGTACTTGGGCCAGATGTGTACGAGTGATCAGTTATACCATGTATGCACGAGCGTTCGCGAGTAGGAAAAAACATAGGACAAGAACTTCCATGATAGTTGAGCCATGAGCCTTTAGCCCTTTAACACACTGGAAAATCCATCAAGGTCAATAAGAACATTTGTATCGTACAGATGAGTTGCAACTCTCACAAGTTCAGATAAATTTTCATATAAATCATCCCAGATCCCGCCGCAACCAGGAATGCCTTGAAAAGATGGATATTTAATTAATTAATCCTCATGTTCTTCAGATTCTGTACCATCCTTAAAATACTTTCTTCCCACTCATTATCATCACTTTCACTTTCATCACAGAATAATTGGCTCCGTGGCAGGCAGTGGAGAAAAAAAAAATACCATAAAACTTGTGAGTTGTGATCAACAACAATTGTTGTTCAGGCTGAATAAAAACAAATATAAGTATCATTGGCACTATATAGACACCATTCACTTCAGGAACCTCAGTTTAGCAATATGGTCCAATTGGTACCTGTTATAACCGAATTTTAGTACTATAGTTTTTTGGAAAGAATCAGGCTAATTGAACTCAGATTGAGCAAAGATGGCGAAAAATAGAGCTTTTAATTGAACGCGTAACCTTTGCCTGTGAAGTGTGAAGAGAAGGCGCGCCCTCAATTGGCATTTGTTAGTGACTATTTTGAAGGACGCGCCTTCTCTTGATGAATATTTTGTCAACTTTGTATAATACTTTGAGGAAAATGCTCTGTGATTTCACGAAGAAGATAGGTGATATTAACTTACCTCTTGCAAGTATCTATTGAAGAACTCCTTCCTAAGATGCAACTTTAGGAAGGCGGTGTCTGTGGTCAGAGACCTCCAGTGGTATGCCTGGACAGAAGGCCTCCTCCTGTATTTAACGGGTGTCCTCGTTGGGGATGTGGGGTGAACTTTGGTGTGTGCTTTGGGAACTCTGTCTCTGTAGCCAACGGGTGTCCTCATTGGAAGACTTTGGAGTATCTTGCACATTGCACCCAAAAGCTTGGGATCACCTGTCCTGTCATCTGGTGGGGGCTTCTCATTCGGGGGACAGGAATGCGTCCAACATTTGGGGTAAGTCAATGGCTATACCTGCGTCCGAGGAATAGAGAAACAGCTGGTAGCGGAGGGTTATCCTTGGCCATGGAGATTCCTCATCCTTGAAGTCTCGAAACCTTGGATGAGCCTTGGGCCTTTGTGACTAGGCCTCATCGGCGGACATTCCTAAAGCTAGCTGGAGAAGGGATCCGGAAGGTTCTCTTATTGGGCCTCAGAGCCTAAAGCCCATTTAGGTTTCTTGTGCCCCAAGAACTACGTAAGGCTTGATTTCCTATAAATAGGGATACGTAGACACATTGTAAGGGGTAAGAAGTTGAGAGCGCAAAGGAGCCACCACTTACCCTAAGCAATCTCAGCCACCAATTACATACAACCACCATACTCTGCTCAATTTTCCGGAGAAGATCCACCGCCATAGATCTTGATTCCGCTGACGTACCTCAAGTTTTGTTGTTACCAAATTCCTCCATCAACAAATTAGCGCTAGAAGGAGGTTTTTTTTAACCAATTACATACAACCACCACACTCGGCTCAATTTTCCGGTGAAGATCCACCGACATAGATCTTGACGCTCGGACATACGCTCTAGAAGGGGAAGATATGAATCTCGTTTCCAAGAAAGACAGAATAACCAAGGTCATGTGGATTCCTTAAACCAGACACATCATCAACAAACTCAGACTCAAGGAGAAGTCCAAGCTCAGACCCAAGGAAGGACACAGACAAACACGAAGCAAGGTAGAACTGTAATTCAAGGCGATACTCCACCCCAAGGTGAAGGACAGACCAATACTCAGACGAATCAACAACCTCCGCCTCAAGGGGAGGGCCAGACAACTCAAGCTCAAGGGACTCCGCCTAATATTCAAAATGTTCCTGGAGTTGGAACCTTCAATGTTGATGATTTGAAAAAGTTATTATCTCACTTGGAGGAAGGAAAAGTGGCAACAACAGTCCAAGCTCCATCACCTTTCTCGGCCGCGGTAAGGGAAGCTCAACTACCTGCTAGGTATCGGAATACAACAAATGATTTGCATTTTCATGGAAACGCTGATCCAGTGGAATTCTTGGGGAAATTTAATATTGAGATGGATGCCTATCAAGTCCCTGACTTGGCAAGGTATCGACTTTTAGCTGCAACTTTTAGGGAGAGTGCTCAACAATGGTTCCAAAGACTTGGCCCGGAAGTGATTACCTCATGGGATCAGATGAAGACTTTGTTCTTAAATAAATTTCAGGCGGCAGTGAAGTATGCCTCATCGGTCACTACCTTGGCAAATGTTAAGCAGAAGGAAGGAGAAAGCTTGACTTCTTATTTCAAAAGATTTAATTCTGAGTCGACCATGGTAAGAGGAGCAACTGATGAAGCCTTGAAGAGTTTTTTGATAGCAGGACTTCGGGTCGGTATGGATTTTTGGAAGCATCCCCAAGGGAAGGACCCGGCAACGTTGGCAGATGTCTTTACCCAAGCAGAGTCATTCAAAGTGGTTGAACAATCTTTGGCGGATAACAGAAACTCTGATGCCCAAGGGAAAGGGAAGCCAAAGAAGAGAGACAGGTCACTCAGTCCCAGATACTACAAAGATAACCGAAGTCCAAACCGGGTGCATGCAACGGATAACAGGAGAGAATGGAGTCCTCCTTCCAACTATGAACGGAGGCAGAGTAACTATACTCCCTTGGCAGCATCTATCGAGCATATCTTTGAAGTAAACAAAAACAAAGGAATCTTCCGGAAACCAGCTCCTTTGTCTCAATGGCAGAGCAAGGATAAGAAGAAATATTGTGAGTATCACGAATCTTCCGGACATAATACTTACGAGTGCCGACAACTGAAAGATGAGATTGAAGAATTGATCAAGGAAAGGTATCTTGGCGAATGGATAGTGAAAGAGATAAAAAAGCGCAGAGATGACTCCGACAGAGGCAGGGACGGAGGTCGGACATCGAGAAACGAAGCCAATGAAAAGCCAGAAGATATAAAATTTGTAAGAGCTGGAAGTATCCACACAATCTTTGGGGGAGATCCTACTGTCGGAGAAAGTAACAGGGCTTTGGGAAAATATGCAAGAGAAGCAAGGTATAGACCTCTAACCAATGTGAATCGACTAGATTTCAGGCAGCGAAAAATATTCAGAGGGGAATCTGCGGATATCACTTTCACTGAGGAGGATGCTAGGAGGGTGCACCATCCTCATAATGATGCCTTAGTGGTTGCCATGCAGATAGGATCAATGAATGTCTACCGAATCTTTGTTGACAACAGAAGTTCAACCAATATTCTCTACTACAGCACCTACAAAAGGTTGGGACTTCCAAACAGTGATATGACGGTGGAAGATGCATGGATATATGGCTTCGCTGGAGAAGCGGTAAGAGTAATGGGAGCAATCAGATTGCCCGTAACCTTGGGAGAAGGAGCTCTTTCAGCAACTCAAATGATGGAGTTCAGAGTACTAGATCAAGAATCCTTGCATAATGCCTTGGTTGGATGACCTTTGCTGAAAAAGATGAAAGTAGTTACTTCTATCTATCATCTGATGCTCAAATTTCCCACTCCAAATGGAATAGGTTGCCTAAAAGGGTCCCAGTATGACTCTCGGGAATGCTATCACCAAGCCATCAAAGGTTTTAAAAAGAAGAAAAGTGGAAAGACAGAGTCGTCCGAGGAAGATTCTGAAGCTCTGCTGACAAAGCCCCGAGGAGAGATACATGCACACTATTATGTGGACGAGGTAGAAGAAGAGCGTGCTCAGATGATCAATGTACCAATCTTAATGTTAGAAGATGTCCCGAGAATTGAGAACATTGAAGAGGTTGAAGGATGAGACAAAGATGAGATCATGCAACTTGAAGTGGGAGAAGATATGCTGAAAGATGAAGGTGAACCTTTGCCAAATCTTTGCTCAGAGAAGAACAATGAGGGCGCGCCCTCATTGGGGAACACAGCTGTTGAAGATCCTCGAAATTTTGACTTCGACTTGGATCTTCGGATTTCATCGCCGATGGAAAAGACAGGACCGGCAGAGGACATGATCTCAATTTTGGTGGATGATAAAGATCCTAGCAAGTTCCTAAAGATTGGTTCCCAACTTAATCCCAAGCTAAGAAAGTTGATTACAAAATTTCTCTTGGCAAATCTTGATATTTTTGCATGGAATCATTCGGACATGGTTGGGATTGATCCAAATGTAATGTGTCATCATCTTAATATCTATCCAAATTGTAAAGGCATAAGGCAGAAAAGACAACCGGTCAGCGGAGAAAGAGCAGTTGCTTTGAAAGAAGAAGTTGATAGGCGGATGGAAGTTGGCCTAATCAAGGAATCCTTCTATCCAGATTGGCTGGCAAACCCGGTCCTTGTGAAGAAGCCAAATGGAAAGTGGCAAACAGGTGTGGATTTCACGGACTTAAATAAGGCTTGCCCTAAAGATAGTTTTCCTTTGCCGCGGATTGATCAATTGGTCGACGCAACAGCTGGACATGCATTACTGAGTTTCATGGATGCATATTCGGGCTACAACCAAATTCCCATGTACGGTGCGGATCAAGAACATACTTCCTTCATTACGGACAGAGGGTTATATTGCTACATTGGAATGCCTTTTGGCCTTATTAATGCTGGAGCCACTTATCAGAGGTTAGTAAATATGATATTCAAAGATCAGATTGGCAAGACTATGGAAGTATACGTAGACGATATGCTTGTCAAGTCAAAAGAGACTAAGGAACATTTCAAGCACTTGGAGGAAATGTTCAATATTCTAAGAAAGTATCGGATGAAGCTGAATCCACAGAAGTGTGTTTTTGGAGTTGAATCAGGGAAATTCCTTGGTTTCATTGTTAATCATAGAGGAATTGAAGCAAATCCGGCTAAGATCAAAGCTCTCTTAGATATGAAATCTCCGGCAAGTGTAAAGCAGGTCCAAAGTCTTACTAGAAGGATTGCAGCGCTTAACCATTTTGTCTCCAAGTCTTCAGACAGATGCAAGGAATTTTTTAAGGCAATTAAAGGTGTTGGAAAGGATTTCGTGTGGACTCCAGAGTGTGAAAAAGCTTTTCAGAAGATAAAGGAGCAATTAGGAAAACCACTAATGTTGGCAAAGCCTGTGGAAGGAAAGACTCTGATCTTATACTTAGCCGTGTCGGAGTATTTCATCAATGCGGTCTTGGTAAGGGAAGATATTGGACAGCAGTTTCCAGTGTATTATGTGAGTAAAAGGTTACTCGATGCAGAGACTCGCTACAGAAGTATGGAGAAGTTAGTCTATGCTCTTATATTGGCATCACAGAAGCTTTGACCGTATTTCCAATCACATCAAATTCGGGTAAGAACATCGTATCCTTTGCGGCAGATCTTACACCGACCTGAATTGTCGGGAAGAATGTTAAAGTGGGCTATTGAATTGGGACAATATGATATAGAATACATACCACGAACTGCGATCAAAGGCCAAGCTTTGGCGGATTTCTTGTTGGAATTTGATTCAGAGGTTGGGGAGAAGTCAATTGTCTTGGTTAACCCAGTATTTCCCTCATCGGAGACAAATCTCCAAGAAGAAAAGTTCCCGTATTTATGGTGGACCTTGCATGTAGATGGTGCAGTGAATAATGAAGGAGCTGGAGCAGGGATCGTTCTAATAACTCCTGAAGGACATCACTTGATGAGTGCCATACATTTCAAATTTCGAGCTACGAATAATGATGCTGAGTATGAAGCTCTGATCAATGGCTTGAAGATGGCTTTAGAGATGAAAGCTGTTAACCAGATAGTTCAAAGTGATTCAGAGTTGGTTGTCAACCAGGTCAATGGGGGGTTCCAAGCTAGAGGACCAAGGACAGAGATGTACATGAAGTATACTCAACGGCTAATTCAGAAGTTTGGCGAAGTAAGGCTTGAGTGTGTCCCAAGGGAGAAAAATAACAATGCTGATGATTTGGCAAAGATGGGATCTCAAAAGGAAGCAGTGTTGCTTGGCACTATACTGTTGGAAATTCAGGAAATTCCACGCATACCGGAAATAGAGGTCATGGAAGTTGAAGATGTTCTTGAGGAAACTTGGATGACTCCAATTCAAGATTATATCCGTAAAAGGAGTTTACCAGCAGATAAAGTTGAGGCTCATCGCCTTCGATATCGAGCAGCAAGGTATGTGGAATGTTAACTATGAGTAGCACAAATAACTAGACAGAGGGGGGTGAATGGATAGTTTTAAAAACTGATATGAGTTTTTCTGAAATCTGTTTGCTGTTTATGTGTGAGCTGTGTATGCATGCGGAAATATAAAGGCAAGAACACACAAAGATACTTCAATTCACTTTATACAAGTAAATCGAATACTACAGCTACCAGAATGAAGGTTCTGGCTTCGAAAACAAAGAAGCTGATTGTTCTTTGTTTTTCT
>PHNY01257610.1:16223-37789 GCA_003724115.2 Anethum foeniculum
CTTACAATTTGAATTCTGATAATTATTTTGATGGTATATTCGGTTCATGAATTTAGATAATCAAGTATATCAAAAAAGGACTATATAATAAGTATGATAGAACTTGGATAACAATATAGAATTTTTGAAAGTTAAGTTTGAGATTGTTATATACAATCCTAATATATTTGATGTGTATACTTTAAATATTGTTAAGACATTGTTTCGAAAAAGCAGTAAAGATTATGCATAATATTTTTAAAAATTTGTTATAATGCAAATTTATCGAGGTTGGTGACGGGAGAAGATGAAAGAGATTATCTAAATCATTTCAATAGTTTAATGAAATAATTAAATAATTTGGATGATATTATACTTGTTATTCTCGATAGTAATAAATTGACGAAGTAAGAACCCGGTAACTTATCAATACTTATATTAGATGCACATATTGTGACATTGATTTTCGGTGGTGTCAACCCATGTATTACATCAATAAGATAATATATATTGTTATGTTGAATAAGGTAGTTTGAAGGTCACTAAGTGATATTTACCGACACTCAAAAGTTGAATGAATAAGAGTCACATGTTTATGTTTGACGGAAACATTGTCCTATAAATATTTATGCCCCTTAATAACGATCTTTCAATCGATGGTGAAATATCCACTACACCATAAACAGCCTACGGAAACTAAAAAAATGTTACATTACGACGACCTAAATGTTACCTCATGCCATTTTTTGGCTAAGGTAACATAAATTTTATGTTAGGTATTTCGACGACACCCTAGGGTACCTAAGCTAACTTATTTTTCCCTAGCGTAACATGTCATTTTATGTTATCATACAGTCCCATAGTAACATAACCTAGGACTACTACAACATTAATATATGTTACATTAGAGTGTGTCAAATTTTTTAAAAAAGTGGGCCCGGTATGGGTCCCACATGTGGGCCCCCACATGCCACATCAGCCTGCTGACGTGGCATGTAGGGGTCCCATATGTGGGCCCCACATTGCAGACGTGGCATGTGGGGGCCCACTTTTTGTTAGTATCAAATTTGTACCTAGAGTAACACTTTAACAGCTACTTTAACATTTGTACCTAGGCTACTGCAACATTATAGCAAGCTGTTGTAATACATTTACAAGCCATTGTAACATTTTACGAGAAAAAAAAGTGCAAGTCTACTATTGGAAAGTGTGCAATCGATTGTACAATTATATAATATACTACATATATCTAATACATCCTAAAATTCTTAATCTACCAACTACAACCATCAAAGTTCTATAATCTACGCAAATCATAATAAACTTAAGTATTGAAACCAACAAATTTACATGCCAAAACTTGACCCTAATCCCATCAAAAGCCCATTTCCTGCTAGTAGATGCCCATATAGTATGCATTTATCAACAAATATATAGTTGTTGAAGCTGAAATAAGAAAGAAACCAAGGTTAGGTCATATAAAAGACCTTTTACTAAAGGCAAAGTGAACATGTAAGCTATGCCACTCTCTATAATAAGGCAATGAATTAAGAAAATGCATGTTTTAATAAACTAGGTATCCGACAAGGCTCTTACCTTCAGTATAAGAGAGTATCTAGTGTTACTGCTTACTAAAAACAACGATTAAGTAACTACCAAAAGAATAAAGCGTAAATGCCTCATAATAGTTTTTTGATATGTCAAGAGCCAAAGACAACTTTGGGTTTACCAAAGATAAAATCTATGAAAGGCATGAATATCATTAGATTAAGTGAAAGGAACTACCAAACAAGTGAGTCTTGAAAATATTATAGCGCATCAATCTAAACAAAACATAATCATCACAATTATACTATTTCTAAACCACAATAAGACCCAGAATGAACCATAAAAATCTTATGAACTCGAAAGGTTGGATGAAAATGTGTTTATTACCTTTAAGTGCTTCTTGATAGTCCCTGTCACAACTTCAGACATTTTAAGGAGATCATTCATCAGAGTGAAAAGTCGCAGCCTGAAAATCATTTTACCGATATATTGTTATGTAAAAGGATGGAAACCCATTGGGCAACCGTTGTTGCACTTGTTCTAAAAATCCTCTAGTGCATGCCTCCAGAATAAAGATGAACAACAATACTACTATCCTCCAAGTTTAGTTTAGCTTAATTTGTTATTCTTTATCTTTATAATCACATCTTTGTGTATAATACCGTGTTTGGCCAAAACCTGTTCCATTGTTGATGATTATTACAAACAAAAGTAGTGCAACAACATAAGGTGGTTCATGTATCCCTATAGTTATAGCAATAATAACTGTCATGCCTTTGTACTCACTTACATGGCATACTAACTTTTCTTCGTACAACTTATTATTCATGTTTTGAGTATAAACAATATCACCAGGCAGGCAAGTACATAAATGATTATAACATAAAAAAATTGACTTCAGCAGTAGAGACTTCCTGCACTTAACTCAGCTCATATATTACTTTCCTTTTTATATCAAGACTTGCCAGACTGTAACACTAAAGCTTGTCGTTCTTCGTACAACAAATTAGACGTTTATCTTCAAAATACTCTGACCATTTTCCTATTAGAATATAAAACAAGCGACGTCGTAAGGTACTTGATCCGCATTAAAGCATCTATATATTATGTTTCCCTTCTTGTTTATGTTTTTGTTTTTTTCCATGCTTACTGCATCAACTTATCCACCTTTTGTGTTGTCCTGACCCATAAATTAAATTGTACAAGAATAATTGACTAATTTAGTTGATGATTGACTTCTGGTGATTTTAACAACTATATTTTGTCGTCGTTTAGTTAAATGAAGTTTTGATGAAGAACAGAGCCGTGGCTTCCATTCTAACTTGGTTCCTCATTATGAAAACAATTATCCCATAAGTATACAATTGTCAATATCATTTTCCACTAAATTTTGGAGTACCAAAAGTAGAAAAACTCATAGTTTTCTCATGCTTATCCCTACCAAGTTTGTAATATTTAGTTTAAATTTTATGACTAATCACCAACTAGAGCTCTTTTCTAATGCCGCATATATCTTCTGTTTTCATTAAATTAGAAAACATTAGTATACTTAATGAAGCAACTTTTCCTAATTAAATATATTAGATAAACTACATCAATCTCTATATTGATAGCATTTGAATAATTATTGCCTCGCAAATCCGTTGTGCTATATTTAGTCAGGATGGTTCAATTTTTAACCCATAATACAATCTAATCTATGTTCTCCATTTAAGTTACTAAAACAATTATTACAAGGATGGACGACAAAAAATAATGAAATTTTACCTATCAGCTTTATTGAATTCAAATCGAGTAGCAAAGAAGAAGGCAACAGATAACAGTCAATCATCACTGCGACGAGCAACAAAAGACAACCACTCATTCTTTTCCATGACATTTCTAGCCAGATTAATACCACGTGCAGGCTCGGGTGGTTCTGCGAGTTCATAACTATGCACACCACGGACATTGGCTTTCCACTCATTATGGGGACACCCATGGAGGCAATGACATTTCTTACCCGCTGTTCAGTTGTTGGAATAGTTATTAAACAAGAATTTATTTTATCAAAAGTAAATCATTTTTCATTAAAATGGATAACTACTAATGTATATGTTTTTGCTCTGCCCTTGAGGTGAAATGAAATGGAATATCTAACGACTACAAGAGGATAATGTTCATACACAACTACAGAGAAAATGGTCTGCATGTGTCTTTATCACTACTTATGCAATGAGCAATCTTTTATAAGTACTAGTAACTGAAAAACTAACATTTCTTTACACATTAACAGTAAAGCCCAACATAAATATGATTGCAAAGAAATCTTAACATACCTTGGTAGCACTCCATTTCAAACTCATCAACATCTACAAAAAAAAAGAAAAATCATATAAAAAGTTTGATTATTATTAATAATAATGTCAACTAAACTATCAAAAGAAACGAAGAAAAGAAGAGGAAGTGTTAACAAACCAGTAGTAAACGCCCTAATTAAACTAGCTCTGCGAGCCTTGAAGTCCCTAAAGACCTCCCCTATACTCCGCGGGTAATACTGATTGCCTCCTGGAACAGTGACCAGTGTTTCCAAATGGCTATAAGATTCATCCATTTTTTGTCACAGGTTATGCACAAAAAATAATAATTGGTAGTGACTGATTTTCTGCAACATCATGGAAACAGGTATCACACAGGTAAACCCCAAGTAATAACAGTACTTCTAAAATTCTGCATTTTTCGAATATCATTAATGTCAAAATCTGTTTGCAAGGGACCAAAATTGTACTCTTTGACCCAAGCTGCACCATCAAACGAATAGAATTCCAGGGTAAAATCAGATTCATAAATTGATAAAGCCCCAATAGCATCCCTCACACTAACTACAAAAACAGACGTGGATTCATCAACCACAGGATACGGAAACAGCCTATAATCTTCCGTTGCTGGATTGAAGTAAAAAACTACAGAGCGCCTAATAACATAATCACGAAATTATATGAGATAGTAATTACAACAATAGACAATCATTATGTAACAGTACTATACAAACAATACCTCTCAAAGTTACTCAATTTTTTCAATTGTGCATATTGCAATCTCAAATATAAATAAAAATTATTAAAAAAATACAATAGACATCCACCAAAAGTAGAATCTAACCAGAGAAATTATAAAAATATAACCCTAAAATTAAAATACCTTAAAACAATTTGTTAAAATGCAAAACCCACATGAAAAAAGCCTAAAATCAGATGAAGAGAGAGATTATATGAAGTTTAAGTGAAGATATGAAAGTAATTGAAATCAAAATGAAGAACCAAACCCCTGACATTCAAATCAATAGAGCCCTAATTTGACATTCCAATCAACTGAGCCCTAATTTGAAATACAAATGCCTAATTACGTATCAGAGTTTAAAAGTTATAGCGAGTGATAGGTAGATAAAGTGTACTGAGAAATAGTAGCAAGAGAACGAGAGCTTAGAGAGAGAGCAGAGAGATAGGGGGGAGAGAGAGAGAGAGAGAGAGAGAGACAACGAGATAGAGAGAACGAGAGTAAAATAAATTGGGCGCCTTTTGCCCAAAAATTGGGCATTGGGTTTGAAAATATTTATCAGCTTGTGAAAATTTTTAAGGGTCTAAATTTTGTATTCAAATAATTAGTTAACGAAAAAATTATTTACCTTTATTTATTTTTAATATTTACATTTTCTTACATTTTTTAAAACTTATATATCATTACTCATTTTTTATTTACATTTTTTAATACTTTTTATTTTTAAAACTTATGTATCACTATTTATATGACAAAGTGGGGAATTTAAATTATTTATTATATTTAAAAATTCTATTTTTATTTTTTAAATTTTATTAGTTTAAAAAATCCTAGTTTAATGTTTTAAAATTTTAATATGTATAAAATTTGCATAACATCATGTATCTTATTCATTCAATTTGTATATCATCTTAAATCCTTGTAAAATTAATTTTAATTAATATTTAATCTTAAAAATTAAAATATTTAAAATACTCTAAGCTAACACTTTAACAAGTATGTTGGAAGCTGTAACACCTTCTAGCTAATGCAACGCCAGGTTTTTGGTAAGGTAACACAAAAACTACAATGTTAAACTAGGCCATAAGTAGTATATGTGAGGTGACATATTAGGTAACATTTCTCATGAGGGGGTTGCGATAGGTCATATATGGTGTAGTGAGCGCTACGTCCATGAAGATAAGAATTGTTGGGGTTAATACCTAATATGATAGTGTGAGTGTTTCATGTTCAAAGATAAATAGATGGTGAATTATTTTTGTGCATCGAGATAAGGTTTTTGATGGTATATTTTATTTACAAAGTTAGATAGATAACAAAAATGGTAAGACTTTTACAACATATTTGATAATACTTTGATAACAAGTATGGAAAATATTAATAGTTAAGTTTAGAATAATTATATGTATGGTCATAATATGTAGGATATGTATCATTCTAATTATTCACATGTCTTTCTAGAAAAGTTTAGCACTTTAGCTAGCAAAATTTCCTATTAATACAATCATATGATATGACATGTTTCATTAAAAATTGAAGATTTCTAAGTTTTTGAAAAAGAATATGGGGAACTTTCCTCCTTAAGCCAAATAATGCTAAACTTTTTAAGATTACTAATAATGGTCTTTCAATTTCCAAGTTTAATAATACTAAGATATAATATAAATATAGTGCCTGTTTGGGAAATCTTATTTGTCAGAAATAAGTTACTTATTTCTGAAAAAAGTACATCAAACTGTATTTTTTTGTGAAATAAGTTACTTATTTCTGACAAGTTTTTGCATATAAGAGATACTAAATCCTACTTAAATATTTAATTTTAAAAATCAACATGTAAATATGAATTTTTTTTTTCAAAATAAGTCAATAAGTTGATAAGTGGCATGTTTGCCAAACAGGCCCATAGTTATAGTTTATCAGTGATTTTGTCACATGAATTTAGTTTTCTGCATAATAAGTTCGAGATTCTCTCATAAATTCTATACATGAGTTGCAACTCTTTTATTTAAATGCTAAACACAAGGTTACATCTTTCTCTTTCTTGTTTACATATTTCATGGATTAAATTTTAATTTTTGTAATTTAAAACTTTATTAAAGCCAAATTAAAGACAATATGTTGTTGGCATGGTTGTAAAAATCGGAAATTATGACTAATTGGTCGAGGTACCAATTTGGCATTAATAAGTAAATCGGGAATTAATCGAAAAGATTAATTCAGAGCAATAAGCGGGTATATATTCAATATTAATTTTTCAAAATTATAAAAGAAAATACATATATACTCAAAAAAAGAAAAATAAGTTTAAGTTAATTAATTTTTTTAAAATGGACTAGGATGAAATGGGCCATATCTACATACAAACCGTGACTACTAGTTTGGCAGACCATTTCAAATATTATGTTAATTTTTATACTATTTTCCATCTACTCGATTCCCAACCAGCCACCCACCGACCCACCTAACCCCCCACCGTCTCAAATCTCGGTATCTTCTTTCTCTTTCAGTTCATCTTTTTTGCAGTTCTAAAATATTTTTTGCTTCGTCATCATCCTTACAAACCATCAAACCATCTTATATTGCATCATCATGTCATAAAATCAAATCTAATTCTTAACATAATGTTACCTTAACATAATTGTAACACAACGTTGATTAAGATGAAAATTTATAAGAAGACTTATATATGTATATTTTAACTATTACCAGAAGTTGCTAAAGTTTATAGTTGTGGTTGACAATTTTTCAGTAACCTACCATCTTCAATACATAAGCAATCAAGATTGTCGTGCCATATTAATTTTGGCAATCTTCTAACAATCTCTATTAGTGATGCTCAACAATTGTATGATTCTAACAATTCTTACTGCATGTTGGCTGATTTCAACAATTTAATTCTATAATTCGAATAATTTCTTACTGCATCCTTGGTGATTTCAACAACTTCAGGAATTCATATAACAATTTGTGTCGCTTCCAGGGTTTTAGCTTGAGCTAATGATAACCTCACTGTTACCATAATTTCCCGGACCATTTCTAAAGAATTTTCCAAACTTCCAAGACTGTAGTCTGTGAAATGTATGCCTAAATTTTATGGAAAATTATATGCAAAATTATCAACTAAAATGTCAAAATAACTTTTATTGCATAAAGCATAATGTTTTGCCCGGTATAATTATAAATAAAAAAACATGCTCATGTAATTTCATTTGTGTTTTCACCTATTCTAAATTTGTATGCTAAAAGATTAGTTCATATTCATATGTCTTCATCCGGTAAAATATGATTCTACAAGACTTACTCAAACTGTCTTAGACCCTGTTTGGCAATTAGCTTAGCTGTAGCGGATTGAATTAGCCATTTTGACTAGCTGATTGTGTAAGCTGTTTTGACTATCTGATTGAATTTAGCTATTTTGAACAAAACTGTTTGGCAAGTAGTTTTTTCAATTAGCTTTTTGTATACATAAGTTGAAAAACTCCTCCAAGTAGCTTTTTCAAAATTAATTTTTTGGGACTAAACAACTATTTTAAAAAGCTAACTACCAAACACTAGTATTAGAGGTTTCATTTGGTCAAACCTCTAATTTGGTTCAAAAAGCTATTTTTTTGCCAAAAAACTAACCTCTAAACATGGTCTTAGACATACTTTAAAATGTCTGTGCATACCTAAGAGACTTAAGGGGTGTTCAGATGTATCACAGAAACGGTAATCAGGAGCGAGAATTAAGGATATGGGAATGAGGGTTAATGGAAATGATAATGAAATGAAAATCCAAGGGCTATGATGGGTTTAATCTACCCACTTAGATGGAATGAGATTCCCATTTCACACCACTATATTGTTAATCTGAACACTGTTACTTTATTTAAGGCTCTATTTCCCGTAAAATAGACACATTAATCATGAACCAAATACCCTTAATTAGAAAACATGATCATAAACTAAGAGATTAATTAAAGGCTCGTTGGTATAACCAAGGTAACTTGCTCAAACATTTTTTTTTTGACAAAAGCTTAGAAGTTTTATTAAATAGACTCCAACCGAATACAATCTAGAAATTCAATAGGAACATCACTCCTATCAAAAATACGATCAGGATATCTATATGACGCTCTTGCAAAACAATGAGCGACCACATTAGCAGACCGTTTAATAAATAACAGAGAAATACTGTTTGAATCCCGGAGCTCCCTACGACAATCAGTCACCACCTGGCCGAAACTGGACCTCATTTCCACGTTACTTCGAATTGCTTGCACCACGGCTAAGCAGTCCGATTCTAGCTTCACCTCTTGCTCAAACATTTTTTTGCTAAATGATTTTAAAATTACTAAAATAAATCTTATTATAGATTTTTATATACCACTCTTGGTATAAGTTTTGCAAATTATCAAGTGGTTATCCATACTACATGAACGTGAAGTAATGCATAAACAAGTTCATGATTTTCATGTGATCTTTCACATAAGAGCTACTAACCGTTATATAGGATTCTCGTGCGACTAATTAGTATTTAAAAAATATGTAATTAGAAAATTTTAATTGTTTAAATTACCATAATGGTATGAATTCAGTGTTCAAATTCATTATCCAATCAAAAAATTAAACGGCAAAATAAGCTAATGCAAAGAAATACAAAGACTACTTAATTGTATATAGCTAGTAACAGTACACATGTGAAATAATTGTGCAATTAGAAATGTTAAAAAAACTTTATATCTTTAATGATTTGATAAGGTGGATAATATGTAAAGAATAAATAATTATATATAGCTAGTGAGGATACAGATGTGAAATAATTGTGAGTTTAAAATTTTAAAAAGTATTTATGTATTTGATGGTTTGAGAAGGTAGAAAAATAATGGCGCATTGTAACTAGTTAAAATAATAGTTTATAGTTTATAGTTAGTAACAGTACATACGTAAAATAGTTGTGAGATTAAAGATGTTAAAAATTATTTATGCCTTTGCTAATTTAGAAAATGATGGAGAATAATGGTGCATTGTAAATAATTAATATGATATTTTGTAGTTTAACTTTATAATATGTGCAAGTATTCAAGGTCAATCTAAATGTCATTTGCTGGTTTATACATTGTTTACTTTCCAGATGCTTAAGAATAGAGTACAGGAACATGTATGCCATCTTTGGGGAATCTTGCAAAGAAAAATCTACTACAGTTTCAAGTATAGTTTTCAAAGAAATGTTCGGTATCCTAGTTTAGTTCTGTCACATCCTCTTAAAAATCTTGTATCATCTACCATTATGTTGTACATTGTCAAATTGCAAGTGATTCATCTTGCTTGAAGCAATGACCAAAACATGGTCTTCTTTGTGAGAGAGTATAATTTACCTTAAAAGTTATGTTTTTTCGAAAAGGTTGCCTATAAGTTTCATATAAGTGGTTCAGTCTTGTGAAATAGATATTTGCAGTAAGACTTGGATGCACATGATTGTAATTTTCGGTTCTCTTTATGAGTATATCCGACAAAGTTGCTTATAAGTTTTATAGAAGCGGTTCAGTCTTGTGAAATCGATAATGGCATTTAGACTTGGACATAAATGGTTGTATTTTTCAGTTCTCTTTATGAGTATCCCAAGAGTCATATATTTCGAAAGTAAATACGACGGAGAAAGATAATCCACCGAAAAATATACTGAGTTGAAATATAAGGTGTTAATATTGTAAAAGTTTCCCTTTATACGGCTCGAATCATTCTCAGATGCTCCGAGAGGCGTCATTTCCTTGTTTGTTGGGTTGGTTCATGTTAGGTATGAAATGCACACAGAGAGGAGGGGGGTAAATGTGTGTTTCTTGATTTTCCTTGAAAACTATTTTTGTTAATTCGAAATAAACCAAGTTGTATATTGTAGGCTAAGAGCTTTGATGGCTTAAGTATATTTGTAGTGATAACTAGTTCTACTGTAAATTGCAAGATATAAACAATTATCAAAATTCACTTGATTTTATTCAAAAATCAATTGGGTTGTTCTACAAATCTAAGTTCTTGAATATGTAAGAACTTAGCTTTTACTAGAGATAATACAAGATCTATTATGTTTGTCCTATTTTACTCTCTTATCTAGACAAAGGCCTTGTGTCATGCTTTATAGATTAACATGCACAGTTTATAGAAATTGCACCAAAATAGATATACATATTTTCTAAAGACACTTTGTCTGTTTCTATTTTAAGTGCTGCATATCTACAGGGTATCTTGCAGGTCTGCTACACTCCTTTGTCCAGTTAATCTTGGCCTTTGATCTTGCACTCTTCAAGCTGCATTTGTAGACTTTCCATTTTACTGATAAAATGGTTTGTTGACCCGTGGTTTTGAATCTCCATGATATTTGTACTCTGCAAATGGAACTGTTATTGAAATCTTCTAAGTACTGAACCCTTGTAGAGATGTCCTTGTCGTGATAAGGACTTGTCGATATCTCCTCATAGAGATCTGACTTCGCGAAATAGATTTTTGTAGCTTCCATCGCGATAGCCTTCTCTATAGCCTTGACTCAGCGATAGACTTCTTTATAGACTGACTTCGCGATAGACTTCTCTATAGGCTGACTTCGCGACAGGCTTCTCTATATGTTGACTTCGCGATAGACTTCTCTATAAGCTTGCCTTCGTGATAGACTTCTCTATAAGCATGAACAGTTCGCGATATAACTTGATCTTTGACTTTTCGACATCTGACTTAAAATATTTTTCGATCTACGACATTATTCTTCTCCAAGCTTTATATTTTCATTCTGAGGCATGATCAGGCTTGATCTTCTTCCAGTGTTTTATTCCTTAGTTTGATAGTTGTCCATAGAAAAATATTTCAGTCTAGTCTTCTAATCAATTTTACAGACTCAAGAGATACATTTACAAATTATTAAACCATTACAAGTCAACTAATTCTTAGAATTATTAATGTGACTTAGTCTTGTTATAGTAGGCATGCCTTGCACAACAGTTCACACGCGTGCAAACGAGCACCTGCCGCAACAGCAGGAAACCATGTGTACAAAAATTATTAAATTAGATTTTTATAAAAATGAAATCTGTCACAATCTTGCAGAGCCTAAATGTAAGTTTGTTTTGTTATTCAAAATCAGTGGTATTTGTGGTATAATTTGCAATTTAGATGTGGTATAAATTTTGTTCTTGGAGATTATGTAGAGGTGAACTAACTTGATAAATATGCTTTTAAAAGAGTGATTAGGTTTTGTAAGAAAATGTGCGTGACTTGAAAGGTTTTTCATTTTTACTCTGATATCATATTTCTTTTGATAAAAATGATGCATATATACCGATTTATATAGAAGTTGTTAGGAATGTGGTGATTGCGCGACAACTTAATCTTTATAATTATTTAATTTAAAAAGTGAAACATACGGTCACAATCAAAGTATATTTCTTGTAATCTATGGTGACAGTTAGTTTATACGCAACTGTCTCTGAATAAGTGTATCTTGGTAGAAATTTAAGCCTTTGTTTATGCCCTAAGGAGAATACAGAATGATACTCCCTCTGTCCCAACCATTTCTTTACAGTTTCCTTTTTGGGATGTCCCATCCAATTCTCTACATTTCAAAACTTACCCAAAATAGTTAATGGATCCCACCACTTTCTCACTTTTCTTTCCTTTTCACACTACTTTTTACTCCACTATCTCCCTTTTATACATTAAAAATTAATGGGTCANNNNGGAGGGAGTAGCATATTCTGAACTTATTGTGGTTAGATAGCAAGTTCCTACATAACATAAAGATTACAAGAGAATAACAAGTTTTACGACAGACATCAAACTTCATGAAACCTGACAACATATTTGGCGCATCAAGGGACGATATCTTCTTTAAAGGTATAGTAAGTTTCGCGGAGCATTGATAACATATTTGTACAACTAAAACTTGACGTCGCTGAAGATGCTGTTACTCGTGGAAGCATTTTACAATACTTTTATAGTCAAATGCTGACATTTATTTCTGCAAGACTGTAATAGGTTCAGAGATCACCCGTGTATCTTATTATCTGCAAGACTCCGATAGGACATTGAGAGGGAAACAAGACATAGTTTATTAATTCAAGACATAACTGTAAAATCTTAATCAGTTAGATAGTATAAACTGCATAGAATGTATTAAGATTGCTTTTATACTTATTTTAATCCTTTTGCATATATATATTTTAGAAAAGCTCACATGTGACATAGTTGTAAAAGTTGTTATCGTTGCAGTATAAAAGCACGACAACTTATCACTTGTGAGCTAGAAAAAAAGTTTAATGAATAAACTTGTAAGTATCTCAAGCAAAATCTTGTAGCTGGAATTCACTTTTAGCAATCATTACAAAATAAAAAAAACATTTATCTTATGAATCTTTATTCTTTTATATATTATTTCTTGCTTGCAACACACTACAAGTGTTAAGAACGAATTTTTTACTACTTGATTGTTAAAGTTTGAAAGATTTAATTTTAACATTAGTTGCATTCAGCCACCCTTCCGGGTCTAACAAATTTGTTATAATTATGTGTATTTCAAACTTTTAAAAACAATTTCACTAGTGTGACCAATTTATTAAATTTTTCCGATTTATTATAATATTTCCTAATTCGAAGTACACATCGTAAAATATTTTTCAAACCATTATACTGTCATATTATAAAAGAGCAAGAGTTCGAAACCTATTAACATTATATTAAACATATTAATTAAAAATGAAATTTATCAATAAATACTATCTTATTACTCATAAAATATTTAAAATTTGTAATTAATCAATACTTGCTTTTTGGTTTGTAAATAATCAAAAATCAAGTATTAATTGATTACAAAATTTTAATATTTTGTGATTAATAAGATAATATATTAATGATAAAATTGAATTTTTTTAATGTTTCTAATATGATACAATATATTAACGGTTAATGACATGGAAAAATCACAAAAGAAAAAAAAACATGAATTTGTTTATACATTACTTCAATTCGTATAGTTTCAGAGGATAATCGCCTGATAATTTGCGAAACCTATACGCACGATATCATGATTTAATTTATATATAAATATTTAAGCACGTGCCTAATTATTTTTAAATATATTTTAACACGAATATCTATTTTAAAAGTTTATTAAAATTAAAATATGGTCGGGAAACTGCTTAGCCACGTTATAACTACAACAAAAATAATAATATAAAATATACGGGGAAAAATATTTAAAATAACCCATAACGCGATGCACAAATTATTACTAATAATTAAAATAAAATATTTAATCAGAATTTTTTCTGACATGAATACTTAATCATGATTTATAGCATATATACAAGTTTGTATATACATTTAAAACTCTTTAAAATAATAATCTCGAGACTGGAAAAAATTATTATTTTATTGAGAATAAATATATATTGTTTTCATTATGTTACGATCGGAGAAAATGTTGTTATTTTAACAAAATTATTATTTTATCAGTTATTCTCTCTATCCTTTTCATTTTTCGTTTGTCTACATTTCAGAGAAATGATCAACCACACAATATAAAATATAGTTTTATAACTTATTTTTTAATTTTTATTCAAAAAAATAAAATTATAAAAGTGAAGGTACTAAATTATATTTTATATCTACTTAAGTGACCATCTCTCCGAAATGTAAATAAATAAAAATATAACATCTTTCCGAAACGGTTTGGCTTTAACAAAATTTTGGCGTAAATAGATAATAGACGAGTGCATATAAATTTGTAAATAAAAAATAAAATGTAAGAATGTGGTAAAGTTGGAGGTAGACATAATTAAGTGAAGGAACACGTTAATCACACTATAAACAATCCACTTAATACATTACACAGTAGCTGCTATTGCAAAAGTGAGCTCTCGCCTCATCTCTCTCTCTCTCTCTCTCAGCTGCACCGCATCACCTCTCTCTCTCTAAACTCACACTCTCTCTCTCTCTCTCTCCACCTACATGAACCTATCCGGATCTGGTTAATTTCTGTCAAATGGAGAACACTTGTCGAGCTATAATCATGATAGTCTTACTAGTAACCGAAACCGTCGCCGCCGTAACCTACTCATCGCGGCTGATTCACCGATTCTCCGACGAGCTGGAAGGACTTAGAGTTTCGAAAAAAGGTGAAAATTGGCCGATGAAAAGGAGTTTAAGTTACTATAAAATGCTTGTAGATAGTGATGTTCAAAGACAGAATATGAAGCTAGGTCCTCATTCTCCGTTTCTTTTTCCTTCCGAGGGTAGTCAAACGATGTCGTTTGGAAATGACTTTGGATGGTTTGTTCCCTATCTCTTCGTAATATCCTTCATATTGCATATGGGTCACTAGTTATTTGGGCCTAGTCATTATTTTAAGGCCCACATTAGTTCTACTCTGCCACTTTGTTTGTGTAGTAGTATATTATTGTGTTTGAATGATCTTGTACTTTGTACAGAATTCAAAACCAACTGAATAAGTACCATCTCAAATTTACTGGCATTTCCGCCACTATAAGGCGTGGATAGGGATAGCTTGTTCTTTCGATTTGATGCCTATTACTTGAGGAAAGGAAGCTATAAGAAAAACTAGTATTATTATTAGTATTAATTTTAATTTGGGGAATTGAATGGCCCAGAATTCATTTGCTATATAATCGGCCCCTTGCACAGGGAGGGGGAGTGTTATGTATATTCAATAATACATGATTTGATTGGTCCTTTTAGAAATGTATTTACGGTATTGAAAGGTCCTGAAAGAAGCTAATATGCACAAAGCAATTGACCCTTTTTGTGCTGTTGATATTCTGTTTTGAATGAGTAAGAGTTGGAGACAAATCATAATAGTTGCGGTCCTGTAGAATTTAATACATTAAGGAACCAGCGTCATAAAACCAGTCTAGAATATAATATTGTAACTCTAATCTAAGCAAGTACACCCTAAATCTGTGTGTATATAGGTTTGTTCAATGAATGCTGACACCTTTGACTTAGCAAAGAAAAAAAAAAGAGAACACGACACCTTCTGTAGATACTTAGAGAACTTTCCATAGGCACTTGGTAAAACAGTGATAACGGTTTTGTCAGGCGTAGTTATTATAATGCTGGACTAGTTCTAAGAAGCTAAACAACCTGTTTACCAAATGTTTCTTTGAGTTTATCTTGTTATAGATGTAAAAGTTGTCGGGATCTACTGTGGGGACCTGCCAGAGTATTAAGTAACTGACACATGACTAGAACTATGTTTATGCACGTCCCTGTTTCCATAACTTTGTATCTAGGTACATTGCTGTGTTGCATACTTTGTTAGTTGAGAGATAATTCAATTGGGGATAGAGTCCTGAGATCTGATTGCATATTTTATTAATAAATGCAGGCTACACTATACCTGGATTGATATAGGGATGCCAAGTGTTTCTTTCCTCGTCGCATTAGATACCGGAAGTGATCTGCTTTGGGTTCCTTGTGATTGTTTACAATGTGCTCCACTATCTGCCAGTTACTATAGCATTCTTGTATGGGAACCTTTCACCTTCACCAGTCTGTATATTTAATATTGATTTCTCATCACTGCTTGCGTAAATTGTTTTCTTGAAGCTTTGCTGTTGCACTTTGAAGTACATACTTCTTAGGTGACAAATGGGTATCTTTATCATTCAAATTTAACTAGTTTACTACTTTAAGCTTACAACGATATATTGCTTAAGGATCATTAGCTTGACAGATAGTTCTGCACTAGTATACTACATACATCCTGATTGCAACCCTGGGCTGAGAGAATAACACCGAAGTACGCAACCCTAATCTAGCTAAACTGAAGTTAAATTATAACGAATTTTCTCTCAGTAATCAGGAATGACATTTGATGTTGAGGTCTTTTATGAATAAATTTTATCTGCTTACAGTCTTGGTCTCTCGGAAGTAGACATGCGATCGAAATTTTAGATTTCTTGATGCTACCGGTATTGATCATTTTCTCTATCCCAAATAATATCCACGATTCGTAAATATTAACTTGTAAATCTGCAAGCTCGTTAAGATTCTAATGTGAAATTAAAATCCTTTAGGATGACAGTGAAGTGCTTATGTATTTTATTTTCAGTGACTTCTTGCATTCCATTAAGCCAATCTCTAACTTTTCTTTACTTAAATACTATATACATAAGGAAACAAGGCAGCTTGTATGTGGATGCACCATGCTTTGAGAACTTGGTTGTTCTAGTGTTCAGTGTAAAAGTTGAACCTGACAATCTATATCTATTTCATGAACAATTTGGCTTGCTGAAATATGTTGTTGTTAAATGAAAAATCACACATGATGCTTCATCGTTGTTCTATGCAGTGACAAGCTTGTGAACTGCCCCTCCCCTCCCCCCTCCAGCCCCTCCAAACCCCTCCCATGTTTACTATTGATTGTAGCAATACTACGTGCTGATACAAGAAAAATCAGCATTCGGCTCGTTTGTTCATCAGACAGTTTTCTATGCATTGATCATACATGTGAAAACATTTCAAAGAAACATGAAAGTCTTTTCTAAGAATCAGTAACAGTTTTAGCGCTTATTTCCAGTGATTGATTGGCAGGTGCTCCTTGGTATTTGGGGCATCTATTATGCAGGATAGGGATTTAAATGAGTACACTCCATCTGGCTCCAGCACTAGCAAGTACCTATATTGCAGTCATCAGCTATGTGAATCGGGTCCAAATTGCAAAAGTCGCAATCAATCGTGCCCATATACCATTAACTACTATACAGAAAATGTGTCAAGTTCCGGGTTACTGGTGGAAGACATATTACATCTTGTATCACGCAAAGCTGATGGATCCAACAACTATGTACGGAGTCCAGTTATTATAGGGTGGGTTCTGTTACCTACATATTCTATATTTTTTAATGTTCCCTTTGAAATGAATTCTAGGTGATCTTCATCAGTATTTAGTAATTGTAATATTGGATATTTTACTTAATTGCTACTTGTTATGATAATACAGATGTGGCAAGAAGCAGAGTGGTGGTTACTTGAACGGAATAGCTCCAGATGGTCTAATGGGCCTTGGACTTAAAGATATCTCAGTTCCCAGTTTTTTGGCAAAAGGAGGAGTAGTTAAGAACTCGTTCTCGCTGTGTTTTAATGAAGATGATTCCGGGAGAATATATTTTGGTGACCAAGGAGTTTCCACTCAGCAAACTACTGCATTTCTGTCCTTAGATGGCAGGAAGTATGCACCATCCGATTGCTTATCAGAAATTCTCATTTTGTCCCATTTAATATGTCCATAATGTTACTTGCACTTTCGCTGATCAGTTTTTGGTTTCTCTTTCCATTAACTTGTTCTTCAATAGTATTACCTATATTATTGGAGTGGAGTCATGCTGCATATCAAGTTCATGTCTTGAGCTAACTAGATTCAAAGCACTAGTTGATAGTGGTACATCGTTTACGTTTCTTCCCAATGATGTATTTGGAAGAGTTGTCAAAGAGGTAAGCAATGCCATCTCTGATACTGGACTCTCATATGTAGATATGCTCTAAAATTGTCTAATATGACTCATTCTTATAGTTTGATAGGCAATTCAAAGGAGCCAAAACTAGCTTTGACGGATATTCTTGGCAGTATTGTTACAAGGCCAGGTAGTTACATATATCTTTTCTTTTTCAACAATAATTTCCTTCCATAATTTTGTAAAAAAATAAAAAATATTCCTGTCATGTTGTTCAATGGCTGACTTGAGAATTCCGATTTTAGTTCTATCGAATTGTCGAAGGTTCCATCCATGAAACTTAGGCTTGCTTTGAACAATAGCTTTGTGGTTCAGAATCCTATTTTTAAAATCTACGACAATCAGGTAAGTAACTCAGTATATTTTCTTCTCTATTTTACCCGTATATTTTCTCATTTTTGTGCACCGGTCCCTTTCACACTTTAAAGGATCAAATAGGAATTGTCAAAGTTGTGACATATCACATATGTATATAATCTTGTTGACAAATCTCGATCAGATGGTTACAGAATCCATCTTTTGGTGAACTTAAACATGTACATCCTTTTTGTCCAATTAGTGGGGAAGAAACTAAAATTTCCAGTCTCCGTTAGAAGCTTGCCTAAAATTGTTACCCCCTCTTATATTAGGATGGAGATGCTATATAGGCTTGGTACATACTGCTTGATTATTGGTGATGTTTTAACATGATGTTTTTGGGCAGTGTTGCCATAAATTGTCTGGTACGGATAGGATATCTATTATTTTTGACATATTTACAGAGCTCATAAGCTTGAATAAGGTAGTTGATACCTGTCTTTCTGTTTAGCACGAACGATCTTCTTAAAAGAAGCCCTATGTCCTTTTTATTCTCTATGTGGGAGTATGAGTGTATAAAGTCTATTATATGCCAAAATCAAACACAGATATAAATATTTTTCTTTATAATAGATTCGTTTATAGCAGCATTACATGCTGTGGTTTGTCATTTTTACTATACAATGAAGCAGCTAAAATTCTTCATCATAGGGCAGATGTAATTTTCTATGCGATGGGTTCACTATTCATTAAGTTCTGCTTATCATTTTTTATATTTTTAGTGCAAACGGAACATTGGATCATAATGCAGTTATTAGAATTGCAAACTATTAGGCATTAGCAAAGATTTAATTGTGCACTTGTTTGTATAACTTTTGCCCCACTTACACATATTCCAGTTATCTGCAAGAGTCTACTCCTGCTGCCATTTCGAGTGTTTTAATCTGTTTTAGGTTGTAAACTTCAATCATTCCATTTTTTGTCAAGCAGGGTCTTGTTGGATTTTGTTTAGCCATACAACCTACAGATGAAGATATCGGAACAATTGGACGTAAGTATGGACCATGTATTTGATGCTCCTGTTAAAATGTGGCTGGAAATTCATCATACTTAAAATGCTTTTCTGTTTACAGAGAACTTCATGACGGGATACCGGATGGTATTTGACAGGGAAAACTATAAACTGGGGTGGTCACGTTCCAGCTGTGAGTACATATCCTCTCACAATGTTATATTATTTTGCTGCACTAAACATTTTTATGTGTTTTAGTTCTAACAGCTGTTTCTGGATTTTTACATTACATTAGTATTTGTACACACCTGGTAGAAGTCTCATTGTGGCGGTATAAAAACCTGTGCTACATATTCTTATGTACTACACCAGAAAATTATGCATGAAGATTTGGTTCAGTAAATCTTTTTGCTCATGCTAACGGTCAACGCTTCTTTATGACTGAAGTAATCTTGTGCATGTTTGAGGAACAGATAACTAATGCCAACTTTATGTAATTTTGTTTATTGAAATAAATCTGTTAAGTTTGCATCGAATATGCCTGTCAGGTCAAGAGATTCGCAATGGTAATGAAATGCCACTCTCTCCATCACCCAACGGTAGCTTCCCAGATTCATTACCAACTGAGCAGCAGAGCAGACCCGGTGGGCTTGCAGTTGCTCCTGCTGTCGCTGGAAGGACACCCTCAAAGTCCTCGGTCACAAAAGTCAGACCACTTGCACGATTGTTATATGTAGCAGATCTGATACCTTTTTTATCAGTTCTTCTGCTTGCAAGTACCTCGTAAATCAGAGTAATTTTTTTGGGCCAGACAACCAGACTGATGCTGTTTCCCAGACTATTTTGTGCGATCTTGTTACATACATATATTATCCCCCCCATATATTAGTTCACTTGTGTCTGACCTGTGCCTTAGGTTAAGTAGTCGGCTTTAGCAGTTAGAAATGTAGAGCTTGTTTTGTATTTATCCTTTTCATTTATAGAGCATCTTATATGTAATTCTATTTTTGGTGTAAATATTTCTTCCTCGCTCTTCACAATTGCTTTTTGCCTAGATATCAAGTTTTAACGTCAGTAGGAATGAAATCGTATGATTCCTGGCAAATATGTGGGTTGGTTATGCAGTAAATCGTGACGTGATAAAAGACTTTTAAATTTCAAATATCTGGCTCAGGAATTGACATGATTTTCCGACTGGAATATCAATATTTTGGCTGAGTTATAGGAAGTCTCTGTGTTCCTATTTCTGTTTCTTTTGATTACAAGAAGCTCTAGTTGACCCTTTTTCGATGGAGATGTAAATGAAAATTTGAGGGGAAATAGCTATGGGATGAGAGAAGATAGAGCAAAGAAATTGGTTCCAAGAAAATGCTTATTTTTAGTAGACGAGTGCAAGGAGAAGCTTAAGAACCAAGTTGATCTGTCTATTTGTCGTGTTAAAAAGCAAGCAAACAAAACTGCTCATTTGATGGCTAGAGTCTCATATTTGCTAGATAGCTACAATTGTTTTATGTCTCCTCTAAGTTTGTCCTGGGAGACGTTACATTTTGAATTTCCAAGTTATTGAGAATTTTCCTTACCAAAAAAAAGAAAAGAAAAAGGAGTATGATGAAATTTGTAGGGATTCTGAGAATGAAACTGAGAGCATGTAGAAACTAGAAACTAATGTAAATGTATACACCCTGAAATATCGTAATGGAACGTGTTGTATCTAATGTTTTATGTTTAAAAATGTGAAAAAGTAGTTTTCTTTATTTTCAGGAAAACAACACACATTTTTGTAGCACAATTTTCATGCAAGTACCCGAAGTTAAATGCTGGTTAGGACAAACAATAAATTGCTAAGTTTGTAAATCCATAAATCGAAAGTAAATATTTTGAGAGTAATTTGTAATTTTAATAGACAATTAGATTTCAGCTGCTACATTCTTGTAAGTAAGACGGGCTTTATCCGGGCCTTAAAAAGCCCGAACTTTTTTAAAACGGATCGGGCAGGGCTTTTTTAAAAATCAGGCCGGGCTGGGCTTTCTTTAAAATATGAGGCCCATTTTAGGCCTGCAGGCCGGGCTTTATCCGAGCTTTTTTTATTTATATATTAAATATTAATTTATATTTTGTGTCTCGATTTGTGAGTAGTTTAGGTACCGAAAAAAAATATACCAAACTATGAGAAAGAGTAGTTAGATACGGAAACAAAT